>CAUYLG010062380.1:0-46365 GCA_963573385.1 Cacajao melanocephalus
GTGGCACATATACACCACAGAATACTATGTAGCCATAAAAAAGATGAGTTCATGTCCTTTGCAGGGACATGGATGAAGCTGGAAACCATCATTCTCAGCAAACTGACACAAGAACAGAAAACCAAACACTGCATGCTCTCATTCATAAGTGGTTATTGAACAATAAGAACACATGGACATAAGGAGGGGAACATCACACACCAGGGCTTGTCGGGGGGTGGGAGAGCTAGGGGAGGGATAGCAGTGGGTGGGGGGATTGGGGAGGGATAATATTAGGAGAAATACCTAATGTGGGTGATGGGGGGATGGATGCAGCGAACCACCAAGGAATGTGTATACCTAGGTAACAATCCTGCATGATCTGCACAAGTATTCCAGAACTTAAAGTATAATAAAAAAAAAAAAAAAAAAAAGAAAGAGAGAGAGAAAAAAAACCAGAGCCTGGCAGGTCAAGAAAAATGTGTAAGCAGGCAGGCATTTGGGTCCCCTGATTTTGTTTGTTTGCTTGTTTGAATGTGTTCCATTCATTGTCAGTTTTCAGAGTCAATCTGTCCTGTTCAGTCCTAAGCAGGCAGGCATTTGGGTCCCCTGATTTTGTTTGTTTGCTTGTTTGAATGTGTTCCATTCATTGTCAGTTTTCAGAGTCCATCTGTCCTGTTCAGTCCTATGCACAGCACTGTAGTCACTTGACTTTGTGCTCAAGCAACTTCCTATGGTCACCAGTAAGGATTTTTTTGAATTTTGTTTTGTATTTGTTTTGTTTCTTAGCATCATTTGTGACTTATAGATTGTGATGTATTTGAAAGCATTGAAGTCATTCATTTTTCTGATTCCGCAATGTTCTATCTTAGGCCAGTGACAGCTTCTTCAACTTGTCTCTTGTATCCTTTTGATGTGACTCCATTAGTCTTTGAGTGCCCTTTTACCCTCTGGCATAATAAGCACCAGGCTCATCTAGTATAGTTCCTGCCTCAGACTGGAATCAGCTATTTCTCCAAGAAACTCTGGCTCCATCTAGTCAGGAAGGGATGCCAAGGGCTGAGAAGATCTGCTTATATATGCTTTCCATAGAGAAGTTTGGGTAAGAATTTATTTGCAAATAAGGAAAAAATCTGCTATAAAAATGGCTTGAAAAATAGCCATCTAGATAATTTTTTAAATCCATGCTTATTCTCCCTTCTATAGGAGATAGCTACAAAGAAAAACAAATTAAAAATAAATAAATTGATCGATCTCTTCTTCTTTGAGTGATTCTAAATACAATAATTTCTGAAATGGGAATTCAACAGCATTTTTTTAAGAGACAGGGTTTCACTCTGTTGCCCAGGCTAGAGTGCAATGGCACCATCATGGGTAACTGTAACCTCAGACTCCTGGACTGAAACAATCCTCCTGTCTCAGCCTCCCCAGTAGCTGGCACTACAGGTATGCACCACCATGCTGGCTACATTGTTTTTGTTTGCACAGATGGCTGGAGACTCGCTGAGTTGCCCAGGCTGGTCTCAAACTCCTGGCCTCAAATGATCCTCCCAGGTTGGCCTACCTAATACTAGGCTTATAGATGTGAGTTACTGCACCTGGTCCGAAAACAGAATTCTTTTGGACCTGCAATATTGGTTACAGGAGTTCCTTATGACAGTAGTTTGCTACCCTTGTCATATTTTGTTTTACTATTTTGCAATATTTGTTTAGTATTTTTAAAGACAGGAAACACAGCCTAATGTACTTGGGTCACTGGACTAATCCCTCTATCATGGCTTCCCTTCCGGAGTCAGAGTTAACCGGTATCCACAATTTTGTGCTTTTTACTCCTAGGGCCTTTTAAATGCTGATCTTATATATATGAAATTATTTTGCATATCTTAAATTGTATTTACATTGTATCATATGGTATATATTATTCTTTAAGATATTTTTTCTTTTTCTTTAGCTGAATATTGCTTTTGAAATCTAGCCTGCAAATACATGTAGTTCTTATTTATTCATTTTAACCCTTGCATTGTATTCTATTCTGTGAAAATACCAGAATGTATGATAGCGGTATTCTTAGCCTCACATAAGGCTGTTTAGTGTGTTTTCAATTTGTTTTACTATAAACACTGCTATGACAATGCATTCTGGAGCATGTTTCCTTGTGAACCTGTAAGTGAGCTTCTTTCAATTATATACATAGGAGAGAAATTCCTAAGGTACACAAAATGCACATCTTCCACTGGATATTGTGGAATTGTTTACACACACATGATTCATATTTCAGCTGTTTCGTCTATTAGTCTTTGGGCAAAGACCTTTATAAACCTCACTTTCTTCATCTGTAAAAAGAGGATGATAATAATTACTTACATCTCACTACCTAATTTTTCTAATCTGTATGATTCTTATGCAAATTAAATGTTATAAAGATTATATACGTTCTCACTTTATACAAAAACTAAACGAGATCATGTATGTAAGGCGGCAGTGGCTAACAGGTAATTCACTCTTTTCTCTGTACTCTTTGCGTTAGCTTGAGGAATGATTCTTTAATTAGACATTAGTTGGAAGATAAAGGACAGAAGATTCCTTTAGGTCTCCTCAACTCACAGTTTGTTGACAGTTGCCGTATTCAGTCTCCATCTAAAATATGGGTGGAATTTGCAAAAGTTCCTGGATGGAGAAATATATTGTGTAGAATGTTCCTCTTTGGGAGAATTTATAACAACTTTTCCAAAACTAAAGCCTCAAATCTTTATTATATTCTGTTAATGACTCAGTGGACTTTTGGCAGAAAGAGCCAGTTTCCTTTGGTACAAACACTTTTATAGAGGGTTCTGATTAATTTATCCAATGGTCTAAAATCAAAATAACATATGCAACCGTTGGCTGAAAAAGCTCACCCGTGGTGTTATAACAATAATTCCTCTCCTTGTTTTCATATATAACCTTTTGGAAACATTCCTGTTGGAGCCAAAATTTCTGTATTTTGGAAACTTGGCATATGGATGGATGATGGCTGAAGTATGCCATTTATTTTCCTTTTGGGGAGGACTAGACTAGAAAAAGCAGAATAGTGGTTACACTACTTTTTAAAGTAAAGTTTGTAGGACAACCCAATTTAATGTTGAATAATGCCTGTTCTTTAGTTTTCGCGTCATAACACATATTCATTTCAAAATGTTTTTCCTGACCCCCCAATTTAAAGTAGTTGAGATCCCCAGAAGTCACTTTCTCTAACAGGGGTCAAGACACTTTTCTGTATAATGACAGACAGTAAATATTTTGGAATTTGTGTGTTATATGGTCTCTTTCTGTTGCAACTACTGAATTCTTCCATTGTAACACAAAGGCAGCCGCAGACAATATGTAAACAAATGAGCCTGACTGTGATCCATTACAGCTCTATCGATGGACACTGAAATCTGAGTTTCCTAAAATTTTCACATCACAAAATATTATCCTACTTTTGATATTTTCCCAACACTTAAAAAATGTAAAAAAACCATTCTTAGGTCACAGACCAAACACAACCCGGCAGTAGGCTGTCGTTTGAGACCCTCAGTTCCACATTACTTTTAGTAGGTATTTTTGAACACCACTTCTTAGCATCTAAAAAAATCTATTTATGTATTTATATTACTTCTATAGTGTCATGTGCTAGAATCTAAGCTTTTGTATTAGTCCGTTCTTATACTGCTATAAAGATGTACCTGAGACATGGTAATTTATAAAGAGGTTTAATTGTCTCATGGCTCCATAGGCTGTGCAAGCTTCTGCTTCTGAGAAGCCTTGGGAAACCTACAATCACAGTAGAAGGCAAAGAGAACGCAGAAACCTCTTACACGGCTGGAGCAGGAGGAGGAAGAGCATGAAGGGAGAGGTGCTACACACTTTTAAACAACCAGATCTCATCAGAACTCTACCACAAGACAGCACTAAGGGGATGGCACTAAACCATCGAAACCACCCCCATGATCCAATCACCTCCCACCAGGTCTGACCTCCAACATAAGGGATTACAATTTAACATGAGATTTAGGTGGGAATTTGGAGCCAAATCATATCAGCTCTGTCTGAAATCAGGGACATTATCTGTCCTGTTCAGCCCTATGCACATCACTGCAGTCACTCAGTAAATATGTGTAGAATGTATAAATCTGTAGCTTTCAGGCAGATCAGTTCCCCTACGTGAAGTAATAGCTTTACATAGATAGAATATTGAATTATTCTAGTGATTTTTTTTTTCAAATACATTTTACATATACTATAAAATGTAATGGTGAAGAAACAGTATAGAAAAGTATTTTTTAAACTTTGGAGTTAAGAAGACCAGGCTTTTAATCCTTGCCCCATTAGTTGCTCTCCCTAAGCCCACTCCCCATCTTCCACATCCTGTTCTGGACCCCAACAGGTCCACACATAAGGACCACACCAGTCGTCTGTCTTGTATTCTGGATTCTAGTTGGGTTTTACCAATGGAGGGAGGGAGAAAATGAAACCAGCCCAATTGTTTATGGTTTCTTTAAATAAACATAGAAATTGATCCTCCCAGTCTTAAAACTTAAGAAAGTTACATTTGTCTTATCTGAGTTCTTTTCTTAGGAAACCAACCACCAGGCCTCCCAGATTGTATCAAGGAACTGAAACTTATCAAATCATGGCTTTTGGACAATGAGATGCCATAGACCTCATCCATCATGATTTCCTAATTATCCAACTGCTTCCTGTTGACCAACTTATCTTCCTCACCTCTCCCTGTTTCCTATTTTCCCACACAGTTATATTATTTCCCCTGCTATATAAACCTCTAATTTTAGTAAATCTGGGAGATGGTTTGAGACTGATCTCCCATTGCCTTGGTTGCAACACCTGATGAAAACCTTCTTTCCTAGCAATACTCATTATCTCAGTGATTGGCTTTCTGTGTGGTGAGCAGCAGAACCCAGACTGGACCCCTGGTGTTTTGTAAGAAAGAATGAGATAAGACTATTTATTCCCTTAAATGTAATGTTAGTTCTCAAAGGATTAGGTCTCAATGTGTTCCTAGAAGAAAGGTACCAGCTCACAGAATTACAAATTTTTGATGCCCTACAATGCACTGGACATGATAGTTCCTCCATTAGTGGTTCTGGTAACCTCAGTCATAGGTGTGCGAACTATCTTCTTAGTTCCAGGATACTGTCTTTTCCTATACCTTGCCCATGGTATTAAAAATAGTCTCTTTATTAAAATCTCAAACAATCCAAAATTCCTTCTGAGCCCCTGAACTGATCTCAGCAATTTAAAGAGAAATTGCTTGCAATTAAATGGTACCTCTAACTAAACTATTACTAGTTGAAAATGTGGTTGCCTTCTTTGAGTTGCATTCAAACAATAAATGATTCTCCTTGATAATATAATCATTTTACACTTCTCTGCAGAGTTACAAACTGGAGTGCCCACAGGTTGTATTGTACCAGCTTGCTGAAATATATGTGTGTGTGTGTGTGTATATGTATGTACATATATATGTGTGTACACATACATATATATATTTTTATCATATATATGTATACACATATATATGTACATATATATATATGTGTATACATATATATATGTATACACACACACACATACACATATAAACTTTTCTTTTCATAAGGTATTTAAAACCCAGAAAATTTACATTAAAATCAGAATTTTCAAATCTCTTTCTGGCCACACCATTCTGGTGCAGTTTATGACCATTCTAAATGGGAGCTGAGCAGAAGTCATACTCTCTATGTTGACATTTCACTTGACAAGCAGTTTTGTCCTCACCACTCCTGCATATGCAGTCTTTCTAGTTCAGGGTTTTATGTGAGCTACCTGGCCCCTGGGGACATTTTCCTAGAAAAATAAGAGGCAAATTCATCAGCAAAGTGGGAGGCTGGAGAAGGAGGTGTTGGTGGTTTTTAAGAGAGCAATCGTGTATGACAGTCACTTAGGTGACTGGGAAAGTGAAAAGACCAGCGGGAGAGTGGCAGGGAGGGGCACAGCAGAATTGCAAGGGGAGACTGCAGGTCCTCTTCGGGTTTTTGGCCATGAATGGAACATATAACTCATGAGCAGGGCTCTGTGCATTTATCCAGTCCCTTCAGCCTCTGCAGGCAGGTGTGGGAGAGGTAGCAAGTTGGATTTGATCAGGCCGGGGTTTTGCCCTGAGAGAGCCATATGAGTAATAGAGCCAGAGAAATGAGGCTTTTTGTGAGGGAGGAAGCATAATCCTAGGTAATGAAATTTGGGTGGACCAAGGAAGAATTGAGGACTTGAAGTGGGGATGATGAACAGTGGAAAGGGGAAGCCTCCTGATTAAGAACACTCACTTTGTGCACTGCAACCAGGCTGCAGAAATTCAAATCTCAGCTCTACCCACACTAGCTGGGTAAGGTTGGCTGTGTTACTTGACCTCTCTGAGCCTTTGTTTCCTCATCTGAGATGAACTTCAATATCCCTCACCTCATAGGTCTGCTGTGAAGATTGTAAAAATGCAATACACACATGCACACACACACATACACAGAGATTGTTTGGCACATTGTATGTGCCACAAAGATACTTTTTCTTCCCTACATTGATTTTGATTTAAAGAAACACTTACATTTACTTGTTAAATCGCAAAATATTTATTGTTTATCTATGTTAACAAACCTGCACATCCTGCTTACAATAACATAAATTTTTTTTTTTTAAGACGGAGTCTCACTCTGTCACCAGGCTGGAGTGCAGTGGCGCAATCTTGGCTCACTGCAATCTCTGCCTTCCGGGTTCAAGCAATTCTCCTGCTTCAGCCTCCCCAGCAGCTGGGACTACAGGCACATGCCACCACAGGCCCAGCTAATTTTGAATTTTAGGTAGAGACAGCGTTTCACTATGTTGGCCAGGATGGTCTCAATCCCTTGACCTCGTAATCCACCCACCTTGGCCTCCTAAAGTGCTGGGATTATTGGTGTGGGCCACCACACCCGGCCCAAAATTAAACTTTTTAGAAAGAAACTGCTAATCTATCATCTAAAGTAGCTGTGTCTTTTGCATTGCTAACAATGAATGAGAGTTCCTGTTGCTCCGTATTTTTACCAGAATTTTGTGTTGTCAATGTTTTGGCTTTCAGCCATTCTGATAAGCATGTAGAGGTATCTCGCCATTTGCACATGCCTAATGGTATATAATGTTGAGCATTTTTTCATATTCCTATTTGCCGTGTGTGTGTCTTATTGGTGGATATCTGTTCGGATCTTTGTCCATTAAAAAATTGGTTATTTTCTTTAAAAAATATTTATTTATTGAGTGTTGATAGTGTAAAAGGACATTAGGAGGTACGTTGTGGGGGTCCAGAAAGAGAAATCAGGAACGAAGCTGATCAGAGACTGAGAAAGCATCTTTAAAGCAAGCAGAAGAGATAAGCCCCGTAAGGGAAACACAGAGAAGGCTCTGGATGGGTGGTGTTCCTTGAAGGACCTGGTAGGTTTTAAACATGAAGCAAGAAGAAACAGGCAACTACTATGTGAAGGACAGCAGTGGATGTTGAACCTGGGATTTCATAGATTTTTCTGCAATGCCTTTGAAGAAAAGACAGGCATTGTCCCAGAGGCTGATTCATGGAGAGAATTTCTGATAGTGTGCCAGTCCAAGGGAGGAGATGTTTTTGATGAGGTGGAATTTTTCTTTACTAATGAGTTTTTGTTTTTACGAAAAAAAATAATACTTGGTAAATATTTCAAGCAGTAAAATGTCTGTAGAATATAATAAACTTTCCATCCTACTCTGGGTTCCCTTCCAGAACAATCATGGTTGCCAGTTTTCTCATGTCCATTAAAAAAAAAAATTCTATTCAATTGTAACATATTTATACATATATTTTAAAATATATGCACTAAAATAAACTATACTATGTCTTGCTATTTTTTAGTGGTAGGGATTATTCTAAATAAGTCCATCTACAAGTTTCAGATTGGTACACATTCATGTGTTTTCTAATCTTTTGCTCTTAGAACCAAGGTGATCATAAAACTCATGACCGTAATTCTTTTGTATATAGGCTGGTTGTCTGCAGGATAAATTGAGATGGTTAGATTACGTACTTTTCAAAAAAATGTGTATTTAGAATACTAGTAGATATTGCCTAATTGCCCTCTAATAAGATTATGCCAAACAATGCTCTCACTAGTGATGTAGGATGGAGACTTACTTCACAGTCTCACCAACACTCACAATGTTTCATTTTCACTGTATAAGGTAAAAATAATTTTTATTTTATTTTATTTCTGTAAGTTTCAGGTAAGTTAAACATCTTTATGTTGAAAATGCAATTGTATTTATTTCTTTTTCTAAAGAACATTATTTGTTCATATTCCTATTGAGCCAATGTCTTTTATTATTTGTAAAAAAAAAAAATTGTTACGGTCCTCCGTTCTTTGTCTATTATATATGCTACAAATATTTCCTAAGTTGTCTCTATACACTGATTTTGTTTATAGTATTTCTAGATAAGCAGATATTTACAAATATTAACATGTTATATTTATTAGTCTTTGGGGGATTCTGAATTATGTATCTTGCTTAGAAAGAACTTACTACCGCAAGATTACAAAAAATATACATATTTTCATCTTAATTTTGATTCATCTAGATCCAAATTTTTGTGTAAGTGATAACTTAAGAACCCACTTTAATTTGTTCTTTTCTCGGTAGTTTGTCCCAGTGCTATTGATTGACTATGCCGTCTTTAACAAGCTGATTTGGCGGGCTGGCATTATCATAATCTAAATTTTTACATTATTTGAGTCTCATGTAAGACTCCACTCTTTTCCTTTGAAATTTCTATTCATTCACTAGTATCAAATTTCATTACTTATGGAAGCTTTATAATACTATGTCATAATGTTTTCTTACCTTTATTTTTCAAAATTTTTCTGGCCAATCTTTATTTTAACAATAAGTTCAGCATGTCTAGTTTAATAGAAACAATTATTTGTGAAGTTTATTGGAATCACATTCAATTTATGAATTAATATAGGATAAATTATCATCTTTACAATTTTGCATTAATTTTACAAGAACTGGGCATGAATTCTCATTAATCCAAATAGTATTTTATGTTTCTTGGTTCACAGTAAAAGTTTTTAAACTTCTTTCTATGCCCTATGAGAATATTTAGAAAGTTTATTCATACAAAGCTAGTGCATTTCTACTTATCTCTATTTCTAAGCATTTATTTCTTACTTTGTGTCTTTTGTTTAATGGCGATTTCTTTGAGTAACATTAAGTACATCCTATGTGAGAATAGTAAAGCCACCAGGGTTTTAGAAATTAATTTCTAAATTCTCCTAACATGCTTCCATTATTTTTAAGAGTTTACTAAGTTGATAATTCTGAGTTTTTCAGGCTTATAAAATTTTCTAGGTATCTGTAAATATTGACAATTTTTCTTGTCTTTTAGGATTTTTAAACCTCATATTTATTTGTCTTGCCTCAATTTATTGGAAAGAAGTTCCCACAATATATTGGGTAATAGGGATAATAATCAACATCTTTACTTTGTTTCTCAATTTAATGGGAACCATTTTGTGTTTCACTGTTAGACATGTTGCCAATGAAATGATTTTTGAGATAATATTTGATATTTATTAATATATTTTGTTGCATTTCTTATATATACTAGAATATTATGCTTTATAGTCAGGTTTTAAAATTTGTTTGCATAAGGTTAAGCAAAACAATGTATCATATATTTTTTAATTTCCTTCTTTTTTTTCTCTCTATGCAAAGCATTTTATTTGGGAATGTATGTATATTTTTAAAAAAACAGAATTGCACTTCAGAGCATACACCCAGACCAGGATGGTCTTTGGTATATCTAAAGAACAAAAAGAAGGCTGGGAGTTTTGTTAAACAGACAAATGCTACATACTGTTTTGAAATAAAGCCCTTTGGCGCTATGAAGTTATTGGGAGTTGGCAGGCTCTGATTGGTCAGTGACAGTGTCAGGTAAAACTAGTCTTAGAGTTCTGGTAGATCGTTGTTTCAGCAGCCACTAAGTAAAACTGGTTTGAGGGTATGGCCAGCTGTTTCAGCAGCTGGGCTTTGAATAATTTGTGGAGCAGGTGTTGTGCACCCCGAGTGCATTTTCTGCTTGGCCTCTCAACTCTGATAATATAGTTATTTCTGTCTTCTTTGGCTTATATCTATTTCAACATAACTTTTAAAGAAATAAGACTTGATCAATATTCTTAGTTTTATTTTGTTTTTAGTTCTAACAAAGATATTCCATGTATGTAGGCATGTTGTAATAATTCCTACAGTCTCTCATTCATCTTACATTTATTGACTACTTTTGATGTATTCAACACTATGCCATGTGATGTAGACAACAAGGAAGCATTCAACTTGTTTCCTTTCAAAGAGTTTAATCCAGTGGACATGTTCATCAGTAATTAAAGCATAAGAGTAGTATCAACCTGGGAATTGATGAGAACATTGAGAGATTTAAAGTCTCTAAACTAGGAAGTAGCAGAGCTGGTTCTTAAACCTGGTTCTCTGGGACAGCAAGATAAATCCTACATAGGAGTGTGTCTTCAAATATATTCGTAAGATATATTTCTTTGAAAGATATACTTTCTTAAGCTTTATATATCTGATAATTTCTTTCTGTTATTTTAATAAAACACATACACTCACACACAATACCATATTGGTTTGATACACAGTTCTCAGATGACAGTGTTTATCGTTCATAATCCCCTGAACTTTTGGAAAAGTCTCCTGTCAATCTTACTCGTTCCTCTGAAAATAATCTGGTTCTTCTTACCCCATTTATCATATTTTGCATAGAATTATTTTTATTTTCATAACATTTTGAAATTCTAAAATTTTACAAAATGTGTCCCTACATAGTCTTTTCTTAATTTTTACCTAGACTATAGTGAGCTCTTTCAATATGTATACTCTGATTTTTTTGTTCAGAAAATTATATTTATGTCTTTCACAATAATTTTCTCTAATTTTTGTCTGTAAAAGTATAAAATACTGAGTAATTAAAAGCACTCTCCCACTTTTAAACAGTGGATTCTGGATAACCCATAATTTCTAGTTTATTGCTAAACTTTCTGAAGGTAAGCAAAATGAGCAAAGAACTTGGAATACCAGCAGGAGCTGTGCACTATAAGGAAAGATTTTGTTTACCTTGGGGGAAATTTTGATATTAGCGCTTCAGAATGCAGAACATTCTTAAGAGAAAGAGAGAAAGTTAAAGAGTAAGAGACATAACAAATGTAATGCAAGATAATCAGCATCACAGAAAAGGAAAATTGAGACAATGGAGGAGAGAAAATATTAAAGCAATAATGGCTATAAAGTTTTGCAGAATAAAGATTAAATACACATACACAGAAAGCACAAAATATATCAAGCAGTATTAAAAATGCATATATGCCCATAAACATTCTAGTGAAACTTCAAGCTATGAAAAGTCAGGGAAAATATCTTAAAAACAACCTGATGTAAAAGACAAATTACCCAAAAAATTTCAATTAATCTGATAGTAATACACACGAACTGCACCAATAATGTTTTTAACTAGCATCTTTCCTTCTCATTTATCATCTTTTATTTCAGAGTTGTCTCTTTTCATTTTATTAAATACTCATTTTCCGTGTTCTGAAGTGAGTCCTTTTCTGTTTAGATTTTCTTAGATTTGAAAGGGGACTGCTTTCCTTGTTTCATGCCAGATAAGTAAATTTTTTTTGTCACCTTTAACAAATTAGACCAAACTTCACCAAAAACATCTGGTTTGGATTTGCTCATGAAAAATTATAATCAGACTGCAATAGCCTTTCCAACAATGTAACCACTTCATGCACAGATGGAGACAGAAAGCAGTCCATAAATTTGTAATATTCTCTGAAATTAATAAAGCATTGGTTAACCTCTCTATTTTCACAGCTACTACAATCTTGTATAATTTTTTAAATTTCCACAGTTCATTGGGAAAGTTGATGAAGGAGAATCAGACACCTTTAATAACCAAAATACACTAAAACTTTTTTCTTTAACTGTTTTCCAAAACAGTAAGAACAATAACTATTCCATCACCATATAAAAATGTTAGTGCATACACAGTTCAAAAAACAATGGTACTTTTCCTGAGTAATTGGCTTGTTGGATCATTGCGTTAATGGCTATATAATTGGCCAATTTTTCTTTTTGCTCTCACTAATACTTGTGAGACTCATTTAGTAGCAATTTTTCTAGTAGGAGATTTCTAGGAATCAAATAATGAAGAAAATTAAAGGAAAAATAATAACTGCTAAGTTGAAGGGGCAGTAAGATTGGATTTTTATTTATTTATTTATTTATTTGAGATGGAGTCTCACTCTATCATCCAGGCCGGAGTGCAGTGTCATGATCTATGCTTACTGCAGCCTCCACCCCCACACCCGCCACCACCACTGGCCGTTCAAGCAATTCTCCTGCTTCAGCCTCCCAAGTAGCTTGGATTACAGGCATGCGCCACCATACTCAGCTAACTTTTGTATATCTAGTAGAGACGGAGTTTCCCCATGTTGGCCAGGCTGGTCTTAAACTTCTGACCTCAGGTCCACCCGCCTCGGCCTCCCAAAGTGCTAGGATTACAGGCATGAGCCACCATGCCCAGCCAATTGGAATGTTTTAACAAGAAAAGCAAAAGCAGCAAGGAAATGACAACGGACATTTATGAAGATCTTATTATAAACTAGGCATTTTACATGGAATTTTCCATTTAGTTTTTAAAATAAGTGCATGCACTTTATTTTACCTATCTGTGACTGAAATTTTAGGCAATTTGACCTTTCTGTCAGCAATGTATATATCCACTATTACTTTTTCTTTAGCCAAGAATTAAATAAAATTCATACATGATTCTTTAACTCATTCCTTCTTCATTCATAGATATTTACTGAATACCTAGCATACTAGGCACTGTGTCACCTATTGCAGATACACTATGAATAAGTTTCATGTCTTTGCAGTGCTTACGCTTTGGTGGAAGACATGACCATAAACAAAATGTAAATGTGTAATGCAATGACTGATAAGTGCTAATAATATGAAAGGAAAGCAGGTGATAAGATAGAGAGATGATGGAAAGGCTGATTTAAACAGAGTACTAGGGCTTCAGCTGCACGAAGGAGACAAGAGCAGATTCAGACTTGAAGAATAAGAGAGACCCAGCTGTGCAGTGATCAGAGGAAGAACATTTCAGAGAGAATGGCACATACAAAGGCAGGATTAAGAGAGGGCATTTCTTCCTTCATCAAATCGATGAGAGACTATTCTGGTTGTAATACAAAAGCAAAGGAGTAGAGCTGCCTCAAGTGAGAATGGTGCCAGATCATTCAAGGATTTGCAGGTCTTGACAACAAGTTTACATGTTATTCCAAGAATGATGTGAAGCTGTTGTAATATTTTACTCACTAGAGTGACATGATATGATCAATATTTTACCAAAATTACTGCTGCAGTTTACAGAATGGATTGTATGAGGAGTAGGAGGTATAAGTGAAAGATACATTATGTAGATGTTGCATTTGCCAGACCTCTGTAGTGCCAATTATCCTGTAGTGCATGAAAGTTCAAGTTTGGGAAATCTCACTGTACCATAGGTCAAACAGAAGAACAAGGCATTATGCTATGATGCTCACTACCACTGATTTAAGATGGATTTTCTAGCTTCTGGGGTTCTTCCTAGTCTATCTGGTTGTTGTTTTTGTTTGTTTGTTTTGTTTTTGTTTTTCGGTTTTGTGTGTTTGTGTGTAATTCATAAATAGTACCCTTTTTGAGTGAGATGCATAGGAAAGGTACTTCTGGGAAGTCACAACCCCACTAGACATATAGCTTAAGATCATATGTTTGTGGCATAAAAGAATCAAAACCATGTTTTCCTTTTTTTTTTTTTTTTTTTTTGGTCATGAATCTGCAGTTTGGGCAAGGCTCAGGAGGGGTGGCTCATTTGTACTCCTTCAGCCTCAGCTAGAGCCACCTGACCTGTAGCTACAGATTCTGCTTTCAAGATGGCTTACTCACAGGATTGGGTGAGCTGAGTTTGGTTGCCACCTGGGAGCAGCAAGTACCTATGAGTGATGTCTATGAATCATGATCCGAGGTTATTCTCTATGTGAGACTCTCCACAGTCTGTTTGGAGTCAGTCAGCTACAGGACGGTAGCTGCGTTCCAAAAGAACAAGGCAGAGTGCACGGCATTTTAATGATCTAGCTTCTGAAATTACATCGCATCAATTCTACTAATTCGATTGGTCTGGGCCAGCATTGTCCAATACAATAGCCACTACGCAATGGCTATTTAAATTTAAATTAATTGAAATTAAATAAAATTAAAGTTCAGTTGTACAGTCTTCTTAGCCACATTTCAATGCCCAATCGGGCTAGTAGCTACTGTATAAGACAATACAACAGAACATTTCCATCATTGCAGAATGTTCTGTTGAGTGGCCCTCATCTAGGAAGTCACAAAGACTCACTCAGTTTCAATGGCAAGGGACCTAGAATATATCACTTGTTGGAGGAACTGTTAAGGTTGTAATATGTTAAAAAGATGTTGGAGGTGCTGTTGTGGTCATCTTTGGGAAACAGAGCTTGCCACAGTAGTTCAAGTTACAAAAAAGATGTAGGGTTAAATTATATTAGCTGCTTATTAGTACTGCAGCTTAAATTGTGCATATTCTATGACCAAGCAGTTCTACTCCTAGGTATCAAATAGCAATACCGATTTTTATACCAAAAAGACAAAAGCAAGAATTAACAAGAATTTTTATACCAAAAAGACAAAAGCAAGAATTAACATAACAGCAGTTTTTTAAATTGCTAAAAATTGTAAACCATCTAAATGTCCATCAGTAATAAAATATTCAAATTATGAGTTGTTTCTTGGTTCTACATAAGAAACCATGTTTCTTATGTAAGTTGCAAAATCACTCAAAACTTGTTTTATTAACTATAAGTCTCCTTATCTGTATAATAATGCAATCCTACCCTCTTGAGATTGTTGTGAAGAGTGATGACGATCATATATGCAAAAGCACCAATTAATGTATGGTTAGGACTCAGTCAGTGTTCCTGTTTAGATGAGACTTTGCTTTGTTTTTGTTTTTGTGACACAGAGCCTCACTCTCTCGCCCAGGCTGGAGTGCAGTGGCGTGATCTCAGCTCACTGCAACCTCTGCATCCCTGGTTCCAGCAATTTTCCTGCCCCAGTCTCCCACATAGCTGGGACTCCAGGCCTGCGCCACCACGCCTGGCTAATTTTTGTATTTTTTAGTAGAGATGGTGTTTCACCATATCAGTCAGGCTGATCTTGAACTCCTGACCTCATGATTCGCCCTCCTCAGCCTCCCAAAGTGCTGGGATTACAGGCGTGAGAAATTGTGCCTGACCAGACCTTGCTTTGAAGACAGTGATTGTCATATTGTGAGTACTCAATATTTGTAAATCAATAAATGGATATATGGATGAATCTTGTTTCTTCTCTTGCCTGTATATAGTAATCTCCTAATGAAACTCAAGTCAATGAGATTCTGTCCTGTGTTTAAACCTAGTACTCCCTACAGGACTTCTTTTTAATTATTGATTCCATATTTGTCAAAATAATATTGGAATCTTAGAAAAGTGAAAAAGAGGGAGAATGGTTATGGATCCAATAGCATCCAGTGACCTACCATTGCTCTGGGAATTGCAGCTGGAAGTCTCTTGAGAAAATGACACCCACGTAAAATTCCAGTGCTTCAGGTTTCAGTGAGGGAGGAAGACCACAAATATTACCTTCCTGTTGGTGTTTGGGAACTTCCACTTCACGTCCAAACCAGAAGCAGGAAGCTCAGTGCTTGCTAAGCAAGAAAAGGGAACAGACTAAAAAACATTCCAGCTGGGGGTTGGTGCTGGGATAGGTCTTTCTTTGTCTAGGGCATTTCTTTCAATCCTGCCAATAATCTGAACCTGCCAAAAAGGAAACATTCTCTTTAATAGCACGTAGCAAAAATGTCTCAAACATTTACTGTGCGCTGGAATCCAAACCCAGGTATGTCTAGCTAATTGCCACATCTATTCTCTTTCTTTGTTAGCATTTGGATCTAGGGTTAGAGAGATAGCTAGGACATTGAGAATGGAGGCTAGAAAAACACAAATTTAAAATATATAGCTCAAAGTGGAAAGGATTTGTTGCCTTTGTCAGGTTAAAAATAAAAAAGTGCTAGTTAAATGTCTCCTCTATTTTAGTTAACCACCTAAGTCTCATGGAGAAAGCCACAACTGAATGGCGCATGAAGAAGGACAGAAATGGACACTCCAGGTGAACAGAATAGCATGAACAAAGACATGAAGCACGGAACATATGAGATATTTTGTAGGGAAAGTAAACAGTACTTTTGGCTGACACATATTGGAAGATAAGAAGCAAGGCAAAGAACACAGAAATTTATGAAACACCTACTGTGACCGAAAACCTGTACTAAGCCCCTCTCCTATGTTATTTGTTTTACTTAATCATGGAGATGAAGATAATTACAAAAGATCAAACTGCTAGAAAGCAGTGAAGGCAGAATTCAAAATTTGTTCTGACTCGTTCAGAGGACATCGCATTTTGGACTATGGAAGATAAAGCTTGTAGGTTACTTTGCGGTAGACAAAGCAGTGCCTTAAATGTAAATTTAAGCATCTAACTTTAATTTTTAGAGCACACTTGAAGCATGATTCCAATGAGACTGAGACCCACTATGCTGACAGTTGTTAGCAGAGTGAACACAAAGAACACAGATCACCCAGGCCAGGGAGTGAGTTACCCATAAAGCCTGAGATCCTGGGAGAGCCTGTTCATTCATTTGCAAAGCCCTTGGCAATGGTGTAAGTAGCTGTCTCTGTTTTTCATCACTCACAAGAGAAAACTGGAACAGAGGCCTAAATGAGGTCACTGTCAGAATCAGAACCAGGACTGGAATGAACTCACAGGTCACTTGGATTCTAATTACGCTCATGTCACCTCTTGCTTATCTACCTAGGAATCTAGCCACCCAATCCCAGGGTTTCTCTTTTGAGTGAACTTGGAAAATGTGAAAACAGACTAATTTGTCATCTTCTTTCATTTGGAAGAATTTTCTTACATGGATATAAATATCAAAATTTCCCCCAAGCCTTTCTATATTCTTTATAATGCACACACTGCATATCACACATCTTGAAGCCTAAAAATGGCAGATACCCACTGTCCCCTCTCACCCTTACATCTCCACAGCACTTCATCCTATTTTTATGATCTTTAGTGAATGTTGCCTTGAATGAGTAAGATATCTTTGAAGGCAGAAATTATCTTTTCTAAAAAAGAAATCTCCAAATATATCACATCTATTTTAGGCTGTTTCCAACTTTCAGTATTATAAACACCAAGATATACACATTTTGGTACCTAAATCTGTATGCATATTTATGACTTTCTATTTTCCTAGAAGTGCAATTGCCATTATTTAACATTTTTAAAGTCTTAAAACATTTTTTCCAATGTGTCCTCAAAAAGTTTCAGCTGTTACTCCCATCAACAAATTAAAATACTCTTATATGATATTCACAAGAGGTGGGTTATAAAGGCATTCCTGGCCAGGCGCGGTGGCTCACATCTGTAATCCCAGCACTTTGGGAGGCTGAGGCAGGCAGATCACGAGGTCAGGAGATCAAGACAATCCTGGCCAACATGGTGAAACCCCATCTCTACTAAAAATACAAAAATTAGCCAGCGTGGTGGTGGGCGCCTGTAGTCCCAGCTATTCTGGAGGCTGAGGCAGGAGAATCACTTGAACCTGGGAGGGGGAGGTTGCAGTGAGCTGAGATCGTGCCACTGCACTCCAGCCTGGCAACAGAGTGAGACTCTGTAAAGAAAAAAAAAAAGGCATTTCTTTAAAATCTGACAGAGGAGGGCACAATTATTCAGAGAGGAGTGCACGATTGTTCAGAAAGGAAATGACATTGTAACAGTGACTTGCACATTCCTCCTAACACCACCCTCTGTCCCCCCTACTCTGTAGCACTGGGAACAAATCAGCTGGCTTCTAAGTAGGCTTGGCCATTGGGTGGCACTGGTGAAAAAATATAAATTTGGAAGAAGAGGAGAAGCCAGGTATTTTTCCCCTATTGCTCTGCTCCAGGCATGATCTCTGACAGTGGCTGCCATCTCCTCTGAAGTTAGTTTCAAATCCTTTCCACAGAGTTCCTCCCTCTTTGGTTCAGGCTTCCATACAGTAGCCCCACCATAGTTTAGTTCCTGCCTGACTGCTTCAGCTTCTGGGCTCCAATACATCACTTTCTCCCTGCATCCCTCCAATCCGTCTTTGGGGAGCAGCTTCCTCCTGCTTTGGTTGCCTTGTCAAAGCTTGCCTTAACAATTCTCACCATACCTTCGTATCAAATCACCTCCATCTGTCTCCTTGCTGTAGGCTGTTTTTCTGATGTCCCCCTGGTCGATAGACTTAACTAAGTATGCTCGGCTACAAGTGGTGATACGAAGAACAGATTCAGAACTACTAGTTGAAATCTGGTGCTTCTTCGGCTAGACCGTGCAGGAAGAATTGGTGTTTAAAGCTAGAATTGAATAGTGCAGACAACTGCCAGAGAAGGCCAGAAGGGTATGTAATTGTAATTGTCTGAACTGCTCAGAGATGGCTTTGAGATGGCTTCATGGAAAAGGTGCCATTTAAACAATGTTTCAAATCTCACAGGTGGGTCTGAGGCAGAATGCTCCTGGGTAGTTAAAAATACCATCATAATTAATGCCTCTGGATGGGCCAAATTCAGTTCTGGCCTATATCCTCTTTTTACTCTCTCTCTAGGAACAGTTTTTTTTAATGTGATAAATTATTTTGAAAGGTTTTTGAATTTGAAAACTGCAAAGTATGCATTATGAGAACATTAAGATGCTGCTGGTGTTACCTAATCGTACTTTAATACTGATCATGTTTTGATTTTTCAGTTGCCTAGGAAGAGAATACCATTCCTTTGACAGTTTAGAATCTGTAAATATTGTAATCCTGTCTTAGGTTGCAGAAAATGAAAAATTGCAAAACAATCAAAGACTTTTTTCAGAACTCATGGTCTCCTGCTGTATTTCAATTATGTAGAAGCTTCTGAATTGAAGGTCAGTAAAGTCTTTATGAGAAAAATCTGCCTGCTTGGACCTGCTTAGGTGCTCACTACACAGCCCCTTTCTCTCCTAGCTGAGGCATTTCTAATCTTCCATCTCAGCCTTTAATTCTTTCGCCCTAACTTCTATCCCAAGGGTCTTTTTAGGCCTGTTTTTTAAAATGGTAACTTCTGTTTAATGCAAAATAGAACTCGACCTCTACCAGGTTCATCTCTACAGGAAGAATGTATAAATATGCTTTTTGTGTTCTCCTTCCTTGATCTATATTTAGACTATAATTGATTGATTTTAGCTTTGAAATTCTTTCTCTCTTTTGGAACAGTAAAAAGTGCCTGGCCTAAAAATCTAATTGACTGAGATGATCAGTTTTACCACAGTTCACTACACTCACTCAGAAAGCTGTTCTTAGTGGCAATTTAACAGAGCTGTCCTTAGAAAGTGGCCTTTTCTAAGTATTCTCCTAAATTACGGTTGGGCCATAAATACAACAGGTTAAACTAAGGCAGCTGGGAAATTATATAGGTGAAAAATTACAAGGACGGGATCTTTCCACTCGGGCATGTAAAGATTTAATCTCCCAGGTTAAAAACCCAGAACACAGTGATTGCTTTGAGATAACAACTCACAGGATGCTCAGAGATGGGGTTCCCATGGTGTTTTCTGGGGACTGGGTCTGTGGCCTGCAGAGGCAGGTGTTTCCCAGTGGGGAGCACAGCAGAGCCCTTTCCACCAGTATCGGGCCAGCTGTGAGTTTATCTGTGGCATCTCGCTTTCAAGGAGCGGTTCCCCAGGGTCTGCCTAAGAGAAAGTTGGCGAAACACATGGGAACTGCACCGCATATTGACAGGAAAAAAAAATGTAAGAATCATGAAACAGAAAGCAGGGCTAGGCAGGAATTTATTAACAAGACAGTAGTAGAAGTTACTAAGATGTCAACTCTGTTTTGTTTCTGTTTAATATTATTAGCTAGATAAGCAGTGCTCTCCTCCCCAGGAGGCTTCTGGGATCTCTCTGGATTCTATTCCCTAATCCATACCTAGTATCACTCCACCTCTTAGATCCCCAACCTTTAGACTAGATCGGGGACTTTTAAGCCAGTCTCTCAAATCCATTGTTATTTTCTTCTAATCTGGCAACCAGAGTGATCCCCACAAAACAGGAATTTCTCCATTTCACTGCCATGCATGAGACTCTCCAATGGCCACACTTTGCTCTAAGATCCAGTCCAAGACCCTTAACCTATGATCAAGGCCCTCCATGAAGTGGCTTCTGTACACATCTCCAGCCTAAGATTTCAGCTCTCTCTCCCATATACTTCCTACTCCAGTCACACAATGCACGTGGACATTTTTCTTCCATTGCCTATTGCCAGATCTACTTTGGTGAAGTCTAATGAAAGCCTCTTAAAAATATATAGACATTATATACTTCTAACGTGGCAGCTCCAGGGTCCACAGGCACGTGTCCTAAAAGAAGCAAGGAGAAGCTGCTTCTCCTTGCCTTTATGATCTAGCATAGAAGTCACATAGCACCCCTTCTGTGGCACTCTATTAGTTGAAGTATGCACAAAGGCCTGCTGGGTTTCAAGGAAAAGGAACATATACCTCTTCTCTATGTGGATGATGGGGATCATGGTTCTGAAACAGCATCAAGGACTGAAAATGTTGCTGAAGTCACAGAGAGTCAGTATAGATTATTTGTTGAGAAGTTTGGCTAAGGAAAGAAGAATAGAAACATCAGAAAGAGAGCAAAGTCGGATCAAAGCAAATTTTCTTTGACCTGGATGTGTAAAAGAACTGCTGGAAAATGGAGGCATTGGAAACAAACTCAGAAAGTTGGCTTAACAGTTCACCCTTTTAACTACTTGACGTAGAGCAAAAGTCTCCAAATTATTTCCTGAAGATTGAATATAATTTACCACCTGTTTTTGCAAGTCCTCAAGCTAAAAATAGTGTTTATGTTTTTTAATGACTGCGAAAATATCAAAAATTAATATTTTTGACACATGAAGATTTATATATCACATTCATACATAACATAGGATTGGGAAATAAACACATTTACTTTAATATATTTATGTATTTTCTGTGGCTGCTTTTATGCTCTAATGACAGAGTTGAGTAGCTGCAACAGAAATCGTATGGCACACAAAGCCTAAAATATTTACAATCTCACCCTTTATAGAAAGTGTTTGCCACTACCAGGTTCTGTGTCTCTCTGGTAGGCCTATTTGTGCCTTTATATACAAAAAGAACTTGCATTTCTTAAAAATGAAGGGTCCTTCACACACATGGCAAAGTAAAAACCCCCAAATTTTGTGACCTCCTCAGTGGCTTTCTGTAGAAATATGAAAAGAAAAGCTAAAAGTTTTACCTTTATTCCTGGCTAATATTAATGATAGGGGTAGGAGGCAGAGCAATTCTGGGCAGAAAAGGGTAAGTGCCCAGCAAGAACCCCACTCTCCAGCCAAAAAGCCTAATACTGCTGCCCAAAGTGAGAACTGGCATCTCTATTTTCCTGCTCAGATGTTGCCTTTTCTAAAACCAGCTGTGCCCTCCCTGCCCCCATCCTGTGCCCATAAAATCCCTGCACTCTGCCAGCAGAGGAAGGAGAAACAGATAGGCATCAGAGAGAAGTGGCTTGACTTCAGAGGGACAGCTTCATGGCCAGCCAGAGATGACTAGACTCAAGGGGCAGATTACCTTCCCGTTCTGGCCCCTTTCCAGCTCACCTTCCCACTGAAAGCCACTTTCATTGGCAATAAATCCCCTGCATTTACCATCTTCAATTCATTCACATGACCTCATTCACCATGGACACCAGACAAGAGCTCAGATGTCACAAGGGGAAGTGCAAAAGGCTGTCACACTGACCCTCCGCTAAGCTGTTAACACTTAAGCCATCTACACATGACAAACCTAAAATAGCACTGTAACACTCCTTCTGGGGCTTTCAGGGGTCATGAAAAACCCCCTAGGTGGTGCTGTAGGGCCTGCATGGAATTTTGCTTGCCCTGGCTCCTGTACCTGCTCACCTGTACTCCCCTTCTCACAAGGAGTGGAACACAGCAGGACCGAGCAAATAGAATCTGCCCCTGCCAGCACAAAAGCAACCAGCTATTTCCAGCATCCATGCACTCCTGTTTAAGGGGTCAAGGAAATATCTTGCTTCATTAATTTATGTTTATCAATCATTTATATAGCATTTTACTAATCTAATTTTGTATGTTGTGACTACTTTCTTGTCATTCTGACCTTAAATATCACTTCTTCAGAAAGATTCCTTATCACTCTATTTAAAGCAAGTCCATACTTGTTCCCTATTTCCAAACACTGCATCCTGAAAATCTCCTTCCTACCAACCTCTACCATCTATTATTATTCCATGACTTTGTTACTTTTATTCAGGCTGCCACTCCAACACCAGAAAACAAATTCCATAGCAGCAGGAACATTGACTATCCTTGTATCCCCAGAGGCAATGTTTGTCTTATATTTCATATAAGACATCTAGCATGCTCAGCTCAATGGATGAACTTATAACTGGAAGAATGTTTTTCATGTTGAATTTACTTATGAAATATGGAATGGCACTTTGATTTCAGCATTACCTGAAGCAAGCATCTCTCCATTTCTATTCTATAGCAGATTGATGTGTGGAGGTTAGTCTACATACCCTGTGGTTTGGATTTGGAGAACAGAGAAAAATCAGAATATGTCCACACCTGGAAGGGGCAGAACTGGAAAATGAGAAGGCTACAAGCCCAAAGACAGTGGCGGGGCCTCCATGCATGAATGTGCTGGTAGATTTCAGCAGAAGGGCTCCAGGAAAAGGGATGAGTTAGGACTGAATCTGCAGGTTCAGTGCTTCTTTTGCCACCAAGACCACTGTTTCTACCTTTCACAAGGGTGGATAGTGGCCACACTGAGGTAAGAAGGCAGGGAGGGATGCAGGGAAGTTGGAGGTGACTGGTGTCAATGACTCCAGAGGAATAATAGAATACCAATTGCTGGTAAGAAAATGCCCAGTAATGCAGTGGGAAATAAAGACCAGCCTGTGGGTTCAGAAAAACATTATTCTAAGTCATTGTTGCAGTAATTAAAAGGAAGAAATATAAATTGTTTCAAAAAAGAACATAAATTGGGAGTTGGGCTTGGTGCAAAGTCCTGGTTTACATGCTAAAATGCACTTTCTTTAAAATGCGCAAGGAAAGAACAAAGTATGACTGCTTTAAGAGTTTTTTCCTTCCTTCCTTCCTTCCTTCCTTCCTTCCTTCCTTCCTTCTTTCCTTCCTCTTTCCTTTTTGTGTCTCTAAAAATAATTTTTAAAAGTGTCTTTTGTAAAACTCACCATTTGACTTTCAGTCATTTTTTGAAATAATGAGTATTACTCAAAACTATATTATCCCCATTATTTATAAGTACTTAAAGAATAAATCAAATGCTGTCACTCTCCTTAAAGATATTCACTGGTTTCTTAATTCTCATAAGAAAGTATCCTGAAACCTAGCAGAAGGAGTTATGCATATGGAATGTTGCCAAAATACAGATTTAGAATGGTTTATAGTTTATGCTGGAATAGTGTATACAGAGTTATTTCTGAGACTATTAATTAGATCAAAACATGTTTATTCCGTTACTGTACCGAATTCCCATGAAATGTGTGTGAGTATGTATGTGTTTGTGTGTGTGTGTAAAGTCATTTTAGCAGTTATGAGATCTTATTTCTCAACCTTAGACTTTTTTTTTTAGTTTCTGTTGCTCCAGATACTTCAGTTAACAATTGGTTCACATATATCACTTTGCAACATTTTAAGGGCTAATGTTACTTTGAGAAAATGCAGCAGGCAGCTATAAATAAGAGAGTTATGAGGGATATGGAGAGCTGCCACATGCTAATGAACGGTTTTAAGCCTGATACTTCCTCAGGTTCTTCTGGAGGCAATATGAGGTTGTAATTAATGTGAATCTTGGCAAAGCATCTACGTCACATCCTTGGTGCTATCAACAAAACTTTAGAGGCAATGGGATGAAACAAATAAGGAAAATCACATTGCAGCTACTGACGTAATGCTCCTACCTGGAGCCACTGGGGCCAGCATTAGGCTTTTAAGGTCCAGAGTTCATGCAAAGGTTCTCTGGAGACAAGAAGAGTGAGAAGATATGGAGGATAAGGGGAAGCTTTCTGCTTAAAGAACATGGATGTTGTAGGAAGAAAGCTGAACTCAGTCATCATGTCCAAGGAGACAGTGTGGGCTGCGATAGAAAAAGCCAGTGAGCAGGGAAGTGAAGTGTTTCCCGACAGTTGAATGCATGGTATGTACCTGGGTCACATGGGTTTAAGGGCTCAGGCCCAGGATGGGTATGTTTTTTTCTTCCATTTTTGGTTCCCTTTCTTGTTTTTGAGTCAGTCAAGAACAACCAAAGCAATCTCCATGTTATTTTTCAAATAGGGCTTTTGCCCTTTCTTCATCGTTATAATAAACTAATCCAATAGGTGATTGTGAAACATCAGTTCATTTTTCAAATAGAAGCTTTATACAGAGGCAACAGGATTCACATGGTACTTGGAATTGGGGGTTCAAATCATGGTTCTGCCATTTACAAGGTATTTGGCAAATGGCAAGCTTAACCTCTTAGCCTCGGTTTGTTTTCTTACAGAATGGGAAAGGTTGAAACAGCTGGCGTGTGTTATGTGTTTAGTAGAATTCTTAAACAAAGTGGATTCTCAATCATAATTAGCATCCTTACATCCAAACTCTCTGTACTTCGCTTTTCACTGATGCTAACCAACTATCAATGTCAGGTTCATAGAAAGACAGACTCCCTTATTTGCTTTTGAATTCAGTTGATTTACCAGTTGATTTGATTTGCTGGTAGAATTGAGTCCTGTGTTTCTGAGGAATCCACTGTAGTGGTACAGTTAAACCCTGTAATCCACAGATAACATATCAGGATGTTATCTATTGATGAAGGAAAAACAACTCTATTTTAAAAAATGAGACAATGGAGAGGGGCTGTGGATCTGAGAGAATTTACTGAGAGGTTTTCTTATAATCTCAGCAAAGAGTTCTAGAGCTTGAGGAACTGAAAAGGGAGAATGAATTAAATTTGTATTGATTTCCCTCAAAACACACTCCGATCAGAATCAGAAAAAAAACAATTCCTCAAGTAACTCTTTTATTTATGGCTAGACACACACCTTAGCTCCAGAAGATTCTCACATCACAGGCTCATATGTAAACACCTAAATGCGTTGTGATTATGGAAGCGTTCACGGAAGTGGAGGAAATGGACTCAAGGCATAAAATTCTGACTCTGGTCACTGAGAAAGTTGTTTCAATTTATGAAAAGATAGTAACAAGTACATGAGACCCTTAATAGGTTCGTAACTTGTTAAGTCTCACAAACCACTGGCTACTGCCTGACCAGTGCACTCTTCCCTCCTCTCACATTGATAGCCTGCTTCGGAGGCTTGTGAAAATTTCTGATTGGGAAGGAAGAAACTTTGACATCATCTGCATCCTTCTCCTCCCATCCAGTGGCTTTATCATCAGCAAAATGATGCAGATCTCCCTCAGCAACCCATTCCACTTCTACACATTTCCAACTATTGGACAACTTCTTCATAGTTTCTGGTTCCCTGTGGTTTCCACCTACTGATCCTAGTTAGACCCCTAAACAATTAAAGATGAGAAAGAATATACAGACAGTGGTGTGCTGGTGAACATTTAACAACCCACTCCTCAAACAGTGCTTTGCACACACGTGTGTGTGTATACATGTTATTTATATTTACATTTATATTTAAATATATATGTTGAGCTTTGTTACCTTAAATGATGTTCAGCACAAATTAGGAAGCAATAATAAAAAGTACAATATTCTTTAATATAAATTTTATAAGGCCAATTGATTCTCACTGAATTTTTTTTGATAACTTTTACTGAACTCTTTTAATTATAGATAACCTACAGCTTCAATTGACAAATGAATGTTACTGGACATGGGTGCAACAAAAGTGAAACAATAAAGATATATGTTGGAACTTCTCTCATTCATCAATTACATTGAGTGACTTATTCTCTTAATTAGGTAGTAATTTTAAACACTAGAATAATATTTTCTCATTTTTTTGGTGCTACTCATGTTTAATGGCTGTCGGTATGGCACACTTTAACTTGCACTATTAATATTTTTTCATCAGCTTTATAAGTCAGTACAATTAACAAAACAATAATCCAAAACCTGATTTGTAGCATTTGCTGATTTCCACGAAGTAAATACTCCCACCTGGCAGATTTCAAGCTACCAACGTGACTTCATTAACTTAGAACTGGGAAGAAAAGTGCAGCAGCACATTTTTCATTTACATCGATGTAAATAGCCTCAAGAGCAAAGATAATAAAATTAAATGAGGTAAAATAATCAGTAAATCATGGTTTTGAATATTTATTATCTTTGATTTTAAATGTAATATGTTTAATTTGAAATTTATATAATTTAATTGTCAATGATAGCTATGCTTAAAACCAGCTCAAAAATTATAACCATTGGCTCTTAGAACCAGCTCCATCGTACTACTGCTTATGTATACCCTATGGCTCAATCTGCTATTTTACAGGTGAGAAAATGAGGCCCTGAGAAGAACTGGGAATGATCCAAGATTCAGCAATTTCACTGCTATGGGTTTTGTCAGAGGAGCCATGAATCTGATGTTCATTATTGCTGCTTACTCTTTGACAGTTCCTAAGTAGTTGTTGACCTCTTCAAAGCCCAGCTGGCTTTTGTGTTTTATAGAAATGATAATTCTAAATAATCAAATTGTTATAGGGAATAAATAACAGATATTCCAAGTCATATACTTAGCAAAGTAGCTGATAATTTGAAAGTTTTCCATAAATAATAGCTATTATTAGTGATAGAAATTTAGTACAAATGGTAGAGGTAATTCTAATTTCAATTCCACATGGCAACCCTTCAGATGTCTGTAGACAGCTCTGTGATTCTGAAGTGTATAACCTGAGCTCTTTTAAAAACTCAGTACTCGTTTTACGGTAGACTTAGCACTTGGTGCTAGTAATACAACTATGTATTTTTAATTAGAGTAATTTTTCTCTTTGATCTAACTATCTATACTTAAGAGTCTTATCATTTAGGATTTATGTTTCATTTTGTTTTTGGTAGACTGGCCAATTCTAGGAATTAGATTCAAGACTGAATGCTGCATTTCAAGAATGTCATTGCCAAATTAGAATGTGCCAAGAGGAGAAGGAATCTGGAAATGATTGCAGTTAGTGAGAGAGTTGAAGAAAGTAAGCTTATCTTTTCTGGAGAAGAGAAGAATTGTAGATAGAAAATCACATAAAGCATAGAATTTATTCGACTATTTGACCCTGGTTGAGACCCCAACTTGTCATTCATGGTTTCATTGAGCTATGGTAAAAAATTAATGAAATATTGAATGAAAGAACATGAAACTGAATGAATGCATGCCCATTATTAATAATTAATAGTAGAAAAGTTGACCCAAGCTTGTGAATGCATGACTCACACAAACATGTAAAGCACTGTTTAGATGAAATTGTGCTGTTTACTATAGTGTCTTAAGCCTGAATTTTCTCACTGGTAGTGATGGGATGACAGCAACTTCCTTGATAAAGATTAAAGTTATGTAACAAGCACTTGACACACAGTGAGCACTTTGTAAATGGTTGCTATCCATTGGTTATTACGCAGCTTTCCCACAATCTACACTTGACTCTCCCAGATAGCTCAGGGGAAATGGCAGGGACTAGGTAGTATGTTCCAGAGACATGTATGCAGCAGAAAAATGTCATAGGCTGGAAGCTCTGGTTTTATAAAATCAATGTTTTGAAAACTAAAAGATATTTATAAAATCAATTTTTGGAAGGATGGAGAGGTTCACGGAAAAAACTATATATATACACACACATATATATATGTATATATATATGTGTATATGTATATATATATTATTGGGGAGGTTCACAGAAAAAACAAATATCTGTATATATATTATTGGGGACAGTGATATAAGCTCAAATAGCCAAATGATTCCATGCCTCTGACCCCATGGCAACATTCACTAACGCTATAAACATATTATGGGATGGATTTCTTCCAAAAGCTGGAGAGAGACATGGTATACACCTAGGTCTATATGTGGGTCTAAGCTTATTTGCAAGCAATGACAAGTGAACCAACATGATCAATAGAGGCAGAATTATTTTTTAAAATTTCTGCCAAAGGCTCCTTAAAGAAATAGTCAATATGGGCTTTTTAAAAAATTTCCATTTTTCCTTTATTCCAGCCTGTAACTACAACATGATGGCTGGAACTCCAGAAGCCATCTGGAAGTAGGCAGTGACTTTGGGCATGGAAGTCATGAGGCAGATTTGAATGATAGCTGGGTTCTTGCTTATAGGACAGCCACGAACCTACACTGAAACATTCACTTTCACACTTTTTTTTTTTACACAAAAGAGAAACTTAAGGCTCAATTTCCAGGCTCTATTACAATAACAGACATATTCAAAAGTCACGGAGAAGGCTCTACACTTACCCTAATTGTAGCATTCTAGGGCATTAAGCCGAAGTCACCAAAATACGTATGTGAAGAGGGGCCCCAAGCAACACCTGAGTTCATTATTAATAATTAATATTAGAAAAGTTGACCTAAACCTGTGAATACCAATCTGAAGTCTATCCTGAGGCCTCTGAATTTGTAAATAGAGATTTTATCACCTGGCTACCTGTTTTATTAACAAATACTTATATAAGTTTTACCAAATCCCATGTACTGCTCTAAGCATTTTAAAAATAGTGACACATAGAGGCCAGGTGTGGTGGCTCACACCTGTAATCCCAGCACTTTGGGAGGCTGAGGCATGTGGATTATTTGAGGCCAAGAGTTTAACACCAGCCTGGCCAACATGTAGAAACCCCATCTCTACTGAAAATACAAAAATTAGCCAGGGGTGGTGACATACACCTGTAATCACAGCTACTTGGGAGCCTGAGGCAGGAGAATCACTTGAACCCAGGAGGTGGAGGTTGCAGTGAGCCAAGATTGCATCACTGCACTCTAGCCTGGGCAACAGAGCAAGACTCTGTCTCAAAAAATACATACATTGACACATAGAATTGGCGTAACAACCCTTTAAGTTTTGGGTATGATTATTGACACCATTATTCAAGTGAAGATACTGAGGTGAAGACAGGTTAAATAACTTCCTCCAGCTCACACAGTCAGCAAATGAAAATTGAGAGTTCAAAACTGGGCTTGACAGTCTGGCTCTAGAGTTGTTCACATTTGCCTAATGATACTGAAGATCTTGGGGCACCTGCTGTCTGAGCAGTGCACTCTTCTCACCTCTAACTCTAGAGAGCTAGATCAGCCAGCTCTAAAGTTGATGCTCTGACCCACTCTTCTATGCTACCCCTTTGTTTTCAAGTAACGGGGGAATCTTGTCACTAAGTTGGCTTAGAAGCCCGCTGCTGATTCAGTTCCATCTCCTGATGGCTTCCTCTCCCACTTTTCCCATGAAAATTTGTTTGCATTTTAAAAACTGGGCTTTTACAAAGATTTAGATGTGGCTGCCACCATTTCTCAGACCACCTTGAGGAACTGGTTTTCACAATGCTCCTATCATTCAGGGGCGCATTTAATGTTGTCAAGAAAAAAGATCAATACCAACAGCAGAAACACCAACTAGAAAAGATCAACACGATATGGCCAAGCCTTCTTCTCCCAGGTGCCCCAAGATCTTTGAGTATCATTAGGCAAATGTGAACAAGTGTGAACATGGAGATAAAGAGAGTCCCCATTTCTTGAATACCTACTATACGCAAGGTACTTTTAGGTAAGGTACTTTTACATCTTCATCTCTAATCCTCAGATGAATCTTATGAAGTCAGTATTATTATGTTATTTTTATAGTTGGCAGGAGTTAAGGCCAGGGTTCAACAACTTTGGGGTTGGGGCCTAGGTCTGAAATCTCAGTTTCCTTCCATTACTAGATACTACCTGTCTGCGCTGTTGGATCAAAATAAAACTATGCCTCAATAACAATCCTACATCCTTGTTTCTTTATTACAAAAATACTAAAGCACAAAAAGGCATTAAGAAAAATGGAATGCCAACTCTTTTGCATCTACAACTCAACTTGGGAAATTTAAAAATCAATTCACCAATCACAGTAGCTCTCCCTGATCACAATGTGCTTCTTCCTGAAGGCATAATTTCTTTCAGCACATCTGCTGTGAAGCATCCTCCTTTGTATATTGGATCACAGTGACTGTTTGAATCATCCCCTTCTTGTCCACCTGGCTCCCATTGTAAATGTTGAAACTGAGGCCCAAAGGGAAGAAATGGCTTTTGCAAGTTCAAATGATGTTATTATCCAGGTTTGGAAGCCCTGCTCCCGTGCATCCTCCTATCATGCTGTCCTTGTAAACATGAAACACTCCTTTACTACAAGTATCTATTTTTATTTGTTTTCTTAAACAACTGAATCATAGCAGTTAAATTCATTTGGAAATGATGGAAGAAAAGTATAAATTTACCTTGAGTTAATCTATGCCTAATGCATCAGAAATTGTAAATTATCTTCCAGGAGTAAACTGAAAAGTGTTCCAATCTTATTTAGCAAACAGGAGTTAGAGGGAACACATAGGCAGGCCATGGAAGAAATCCTATTGTCCCTCTTTTCAAACAGAGGCCCTCATATCCCCAACATTCCTAACGCTGAGGGATGAGTTTGTATTTGACAAACGACTGCCTGGATGAGAGGCCCCCAGGCATTACCCAAATCCACTCTGTACCCTCAAGAATGGTCCCTGGTGAAAAGTGCATAGGAACAATTTGTGCTGAAGCAGGCAGGACCCTTCTGATTCCATTTATCAGTGGTAGTAGTGGTGTCTTTTGAAGTGGCTTCCTTCAACCTTGGCAGAAGCTCAGAGTGCCACCAGCATAGAAAGAACTGCCAGCCACTGGCTCCATGGGGCTTCTCAAGGCATGGGGTGGGCGGAGGGGGCACCTCACAGCTGGAGTGGGGCTTTGCTGGAGACAAGACTTAACCAAGGAAAAAGAGAATAGAGACCCACTGACTCATGGCTTTGGCCACTTCCAAGTTATTAGGAATTTCCTGGACTGGGGAGTGCACACAGAGTTTTTCCTTCTGGGATAAAATAAGTCATTGGGGTCTTTTTCTTAAAGAAGAGGGGAGAAAGAGATTCACTACCACGATGTTTTAGGGACATTATCAATACAAGCTATGTGTATTTACCATTAACCCCTTCAGATCCACTTTCACCTTTCTCCACCCAACTGTGCTGCCCATAAACCTCACCTTTTAGAGGCTGTATCTGTGAGCCCTTGCCACTGGGCTGCCATTTGGCTTTGGCCAGCAGAGGCAACAGTAACAGATAGGAAGAGCTGGAAAAGAGTAAGGCCCGGGTACTTATTCCTGCAGCCCTCTTTCTGCCAGCTCACCATGTGTCTATTGAGTGCCTGTCCAGTGGTCAAGCTACTAACAAGCACTTCTCTCCATAGGAAAACCCTTTCCTCTATGTCTAAGAATGGCAGTCAGAGTGGCAGGATGGGCACATGACCAGTGCTAAGCCAATCAGATTTTTTTTCCTCAGGAATATGAATTTTAAACCAAGTGACACAGAACTGAAGAAGCAATAGAAGATCATTGATCCCTGAGTTGGAACCTTGAACTAAACAATGTTCAGTGTCTCCTAATAGATTCCCAGAGCTACCCTGGTTTTATTTATTTATTTATTTATTTATTTATTTTTGAAATGGAGTCTTGCTCTGTTGCCCAGGCTGGAATGCAGTGGTGCAATCTCAGCTCACTGCAACCTCCACATCCTAGGTTCAAGCAATTCTCCTGCCTCAGCCTCCCGAGTAGCTGGGACTACAGGTGCATGCCACCATGCCTGGCTGATTTTTGTATTTTCTTTTTTTTAGTTGAGACAGGTTTCACCACATTGGCCAGGCTGGTCTTGAACTCCTGACCTCGTGATCCACCAGCCTCAGCCTCCCAAAGAGCTGGGATTACAGGCATAAGCCACCGCGCACAGCTGGTTCCATTCTTTTTCAAGTTCTAGTTCTTCAGTTATTCCTTAACTGTGATTCATGCACATTCAAGTGAAAAGGAAGCTATAATTGAAGAAACTGAAGCCCAGAGCATTGTAGTAACTTGTCCAAGATAACACAGCTAGTAAATTTAAAAACGTAGGATTCAAATTCAGGTTCATTTCCAAAACACCACACTGCTTAGATGGAGGCAGGTGTTAGTAGTTTACGACCTATACAAAGAGCCTTCAGGAATGCAATCTGGTTGTTAAAAGCTGAGTGGGCAGGTGGAAGACATTTGCCTAGTACCTGGACAAAGGGACTACAGCATAGAGAGACAAAATTAGAACCAATAAAATTACTTTTTATACGGTATGTGACCTCCAGAAGATAAACTGATGATCAACCTATAAAACTGTGGTCTTTTGCAGAGGACTTTTTATTTTGATTTTTAATTTTCTTTATCCTTTTTCATTCTTCTGAGAGTGACTACAGAAAAAAAAAGCAGATATTTATACCTTACTGACAATGGTACTTTATTGTATATGGTTATCTCTTTCAATTTTTACAACTATCCTGTGCAGAGACTATTTTCACGCCATTTCTCAGGGACAGGAAATTAAGGGCTTCCTTTTCCAGGGTCTTACGCTATAATTGTGAGAAAACAAGCTCATGACTCAGAATTCTGTTCATCAGCTCTTTTTCTAGTGCACCAATATTCCTCAACAAGGATGTTCCTGGTATCAGGGATGTGTTGATGGGATGATTCTTTACATTATAGGTTGTTCATCATCCTTTGCTCCTTTATCCTTTATTCTAGTGGTTCTATTCTCAAATTCTTGAGATCATCACAAAATTATTACCCCTGGTTGAGAACCTCCAAACCACACACACCTATTAATATAATTTTTTCTATCCCCTTTTTCTCTGAATCCCTACACCCATCATTTTTGCTTTCTAAACATATTGGGAAATATTTTTGTTGCTGTTTTTGGGAAGTGATAGATGGCAACAGCTAGCGGAGCATTGGGTGTGTGGTCCTATACGAGGAAATCCCAGCACCTGAAGATGCAGAGACTTCTAACCTCTGCTAGCTCCCTTGTGAGACATCAGAGATAAGAAGTCATAATTATAGAAACCTAACTGGCACCTGGGATTTACCATAGAATGCTCTAATTTGTTTGAAATTTAAATGCATATATTGATAGCATCATATAATTTAAGAGCTTAGTAAACAGATATTTATTGAGCATATAATATATACCTAGCACTGTCCTAGTTACTGTGAATACAGTGGTATCTTGGTTCATTCAGGCTGTTACAGCAAGAATATCATAGAGTGGGTAATTTATAAATAACAGAAATTTATTTCTCACAGTTCTAGTGACTGGAAAGTCCAAGATCAAGGCACCAGAAGATTCAGTGTCCTGTGAGGGGCCTGTCTGCTACATTGATGGTACCTTCTTGCTACATCCACACATGGTGGATTATTATATTATTTATAAAATAATAAATATGGTACTATGATTTAAAAAAATAACAGGTGGATTTTCAACAACTGGTGCTGAGACAACTAGGTATCCATATTCAAAAGAGTAAAGCTGGACCTTTACTTCACACCATACACAGAAATTAGCTCAAAATGATGACGCCTAAATTTTAAAAGCTGAAACAATAAAACTCTTGGAAGAACACACAGAGGGAATTTTTTTTTTTACTTTGGGTTAGGAAATGGTTTCTTATATATGACATCAACATCACAAGCAACCAAAATGATTACTTGGGCTTCATTCAAAGTAAAAGCATCTGCACCTCAAAGTAGACCGTGAAGGAAGTGTAAACAACCCAAAGAATGGGAGAAAATACTTGCAAAACATATACCTGATAACAGACTTGTATCCAGAATACACGGAGAGCCATTACATGTAGGTCATATTTTACTTGCTTCAATTTGCATTTTTTTGAGATAGGATGCAGCTCTGTCACCCAGGCTGGAGTACAGTGTACCATCTCGGCTCACTGTAACATCCAACCCCGGGGTTCAAGTGATTCTCGTGCCTCAGACTCTCTAGTAGCTGGGATTATAGGCACATACCACCATGCCTGGCTAATTTTTGTAGAGATGAGATTTCACTATGTTGTGTAGGCTGGTCTCAAACTCCTGAGCTCAAGTGATCCATCTGCCTCAGTTTCCCAAAGTGCTGAGATTATAGGCATGGCTGAGAACCACTTTTAAAGGCCAGGTGGGGGCTCACGCAGGTAATCCCAGCACTTTGGGAGGCCAAAGTGGGTAGATTGCTTGAGCCCAGGAATTCAAGACCAGCCCGCAACATGACAAGACTTCATCTCTACAAAACATACAAAAATTAGAGAGCATGGTGACACGCACCTCTAGTCCCAGCTACTTGGGAGGCTGAGGTGAAAGGATGGCTTGAGCTCAGGAAGTGGAGGTTGCAGTGAGCCAAGATTGAGCACTGTACTGCAGCCTGGGTGACAGAGCCATACCTTGTCTCAAAACAACAGAATAAATTAAATAAAATAATAAAATGGGCAAATAATTTAAATAAGCATTTCTCCAAAGAAGATATACAAATGACCAGTAAGTGTAATGTATGAAAAGATAGTTAACAATATTTTCCATTGGGAAAATACAAATCAAAACTACTATGAAATACTTCCTCACACCTACTAAGATGACAATAATTTTTTTAGAAATGGAAAACAGGGCTGTGCTTAGTGGTTCAAGCCTGTAATCCTGGCACTTTGGGAGGCCGAGGCGGGCAGATCACCTGAGGCCAGGAGTTTGAGACCACCCTGGCCAACATAGTGAAACCCCACCTCTACTAAAATTACAAGCCGAGCATGGTGGCAGGTGCCTATAATCCCAGTCACATGGAAGGCTGAGGCAGGAGAATTACTTGAACCCAGGAGGTGGAGGTTGCAGTGAGCTGAAATCACCACCATTGCACTCCAGCCTGGGTGACAGAGCAAGACTTTGTCTCAAAAAATAAAAAAGAAAAAAAGAAAAACAGTAAGTGTTGATGAAGATGTAGAGAAACCGGAACTGTCATACATTGCTGCAGAAATGTAAAATGGTGTAACTGTCCTGAAAAAGAATTTGGAGAGTCCTCACAAAGTTAAACATAGAATTACCCTATGACCCAGAAACTCCACTCTTAGCCATATATCCGAAAATGAAAACATATTCCCACACCAAAATTACACACAAACTCTCATAGCATCATTATTCACTATGACCAGAAGCCCATCAACAAATGAATTGATGAACAAATTATGGTATGCACATACAATGAAGTATTATTCAGCCACAGAAAAGAATAAAACTGGCACATGCTACAACTTCGATGCATTTTGAAAACATTACGTTAAGGAAGCTAGTCACAAAAGACCATATATCATATGATTCCATTTATATGACATACCCAGAATAGGCAACTCTGTAGAGACAGAAGGTAGATTGGTGGTTGCCAGGGGCTGGGGAAAGATGGGAATGGTACATAACAGCCAACTGGCATGGGACTTCTGAAATCGTTCTAAATTTCAGTAAGATTGAGATTGATAGCTGCACAACTCTTTGAATACACTAAACAGCACAGAAAGGGTACATTTTAAAGGGTAAATTTTATGGAAAATGAATTGTATCTCAAAAACGCTGTTGTAAAATAAATAGTTAGTGAGTGCATAGATCGGCCCAGCCTCTATCACTGCTGCCATCATGCTAAACGATATATGTGATTGGAGAATCTGGTAATAAAAACGGTTTGTATTTTAAATGTGCATGTAAGGATGTGAATTTTTTTTTTTTTTTTTACAGAGTCTGAAGCAAAAGTCCTAGAATACAGAATGGGATGGCTGAGGGGAAGCTCTGGAGCCAGACAGCTTGGATTCATAATGTCACCACTTCCTAAGTACACAATCTCAGGCAATTTATTCAACCTTGTCAAATTCCAGGTTCCTTATCAGTAAACAGAGTAAGATCACTCGTACCTTGTATGTGTGGACATGTGTGTGTGTGTGTGTGTGTATGAAATGAAACAATATCCACACTTTTCTGTTTGTGTTAGCAGCTATTATTGTTTTCATGGTTATTATTACTCTCACAACAGCCTCTGGACTTAGCCTGAATCATGGAGGGGTGATCAGAGGCAAGGGCCTGTCTCCCTTCCTGTTTCCATTTGACATATTGCTGTCTCTGCTGCTTACTTTTCTTTCTGAATTCCCGTTTCTGGAACTAGCTCCTGATCCCTGCACCTCTCCTCCCAAGTCACCAGGGATTGCTTTGCTTTGGGGATAAACCTGTGTAGAAATAAGGAAGGATGGAACAAACTAAGTCCCATTTCCAACCCCACATTCTCTCTCTCCTCTGTTCCCAAAGATGGGTCTCATCATAAGTATTGCAAGAATCTGCTTTATCCCCCATATAACCTTCCAGGAGATGTTAAGATATATCTTTCTGGAAAATATCTGACCTACCTCAAACCATGTGATGATTCAGTCGAAACAGTTCTGTCTTACTCTGGGAAGAGGGAAGCCTGGATGAGGAGGGAAATGTAGTGGTGTGAGGATCATCCTTGAGATTATGGGAAGATGAATGAGTACTAAATGTGTCCCAGAAATGGTCCCACCACCCACCACCAGTGCTTTGTGCCCAGACCCTTGAGCCACCAGCCACCCTTGCTGCTCATCACCCCTTCCCTGTGGAGCTGGCTACCAAGCTGCAAAAGCACCCCTCCAGTGAAAGGGCTCCCTCTGGCTGGGGGCCTGGAGAGAAGGGGAAGCATGCAGTGCCCCTCCTGTCTCTAGTCTCTGAGATCATTTCATATAATATGAAAGTGAAACTTTTGTTCATTGAGCACTGAAGAATGAGCAAATCACAGACAAAAAGACAAATGTCTATAGATGGGAAGGTGGTATCTGAGACATGGGTAAAAAAGCTGCTCATGAAAATCTGGGATGATTTCCTTAAAGAGACAGCAGTGGAGCTGCTAGGACACCCCCCTTCCCACTGCTGAGAATTAGCATTCCCGTTTGGCCTCCCATATGTCAGATGTTTTAGATAAGTAAACTAATTTAACCTAGATGGCCTGAACCCCACACTGTGTCCAAATTTTTCCCACCTCACATAAATTTTAATTAACATGGAGCTGCCCGGAAAATATTTGAGGAAGGATGTAGGGACTTGGCAGAAATATTACTTGGCTGGGAAGAAGGAATGAGATTTACAAACTGTTTTTGAGGGCATAGCCTATTAGTAGATCGTGACTATAAGCACACAGCCTGGCAGGTTTCATAGGCAAGGCTCACCATTAGATGGGCAAACATTTCCTAAACATCTTCTCTATGCCATATGCTGAAGATGCTTCCTTGAACAGGCCTCATTTGCCCTGTTCTTGGCCCTCAATGAATCAGTCTTCGAGACAAAGATTGCTAGATTCATTGCCTTGTTTGCCATGCTGAGACTGCACAGAGCCCAGAATGACCATTGCCCCATCTGTTAGCACATCTGTCAGTATCCATCATACACATCTAAGAAAAACCTAGCCAGAAACAGAGGGAATTAGGGAACCAATGATGGCAATATGACAAAGCTGCAAAAGCCTCTAAGACCCTAAAGATAATTCAGAGACTGTAATGTGATAAAGAAAACAAATCTAGAAATAGAAATACCATTTGACCCAGCAATCCCATTCTTTGGATTATAAATCATTCTGTTATAAAGACACGTACCCACATATGTTTATTGAGGCACTGTTCACAATAGCAAAGACTTGGAACCAACCCAAATGTCCATCAATGATAGACTAGATAAAGAAAATGTGGCACATATACACCATGGAATACTATGCAGCCATAAAAAAGGATGTTCATGTCCTTTGCAGGGACATGGATGAAATTGGAAACCATCTTTTTCAGCAAACTGACACAAGAAGAGAAAAAATACCACATGTTGTCACTCCTAAGTGGGTGATGACAATGAGAACACATGGACACAGGGAGGGGAACATCACACACTGGGGCCTGGGGGTGGGGGCTAGGGGAGGGATACCAGCGGGTGGGGGATTGGGGAGGGATAGCATTAGGAGAAATACCTAATGTAGATGATGAGGCGAGAGATGCAGCAAACCACCACCATGGCATGTGTATACCTATGTAACAAACCTGCACGATCAGCCCATGTACCCCAGAACTTAAAAGTATAATACAAAATAATAATTAAAAAAAAGAAAAAAATCAAACACAATCTGAGTAACATAGAGAACATTAAAGAGTGGCTTTAGGCCAGGCACGGTGGCTCATGCTTGTAATCCCAGCACTTTGGGAGGCCAAGGCAAGCGGATCACAAGGTCAAGAGATTGAGACCATCCTGGCCAACATGGTGAAACCCCATCTCTACTAAAAACACAAAAAAATTAGCTGGACATGGTGGCACATGCCTTTCGTCCCAGCTACTCAGGAGGCTGGGGCAGGAGGATCTTTTGAACCTGGGAGGTGGAGGTTGCAGTGAGCCAAGATTGCACCATTGCACTCTAGCCTGGTGACAGAGCGAGACTTCGTCTCAAAAAACAAACAAACAAACAAAAAAGAATGGCTTTAGAGAGGGTTTTCTTCATTGGGAAAATGTATAAGGAGTGATTTGGCAAGCAGGCATTGACTCTTCTTTTTCCTACATCTGTTTTCTTCCCTCAGCTTTCTGACATTAGCTCTGCGATTGTTTCATGTAACGCCTAGCCCCGAGTTAGAAAGCCCAGTATGTAAAGGGAACACACCAAATGGAATATTAGCCAAAGATGCTGGCAAGATCAGGGAGCCAGCCCAGCCTTCAGAACGTATAGGCTCACATTCTGTAGTCAAAGAAGCTAACTTCAATCACCCAGCACGTGCAAAGTCCATAGACTTACATCTTCAGAACAGGACCTCCTTGTTCAAACAGTTCCTCGATCTAAAACTAATTAGCCATTGTTTCTAAGAGTTTCCCCCTATAAAATGGCAAACATGTATTGCGCACCTGGAATTTTGCAGGATTCTTTATGTACCTTATTTAATTTAACTGTCGCAGCAACCCCAAAAGGGTGGGGTTAGAAACCTTCGTTACTAATGAAGTAATTACGGTTCTAAGAGACTATAGAAACTGCCCCAAGCCAGACAGCTGAGAATTAAAGCCATGAGTCAACTCAAGTCTGTCATGTAAAAACTCTTGCTTTTTCTTAGAAATTCCACTCTTTCTCTCATGATGTATTAAAACACAATTCATAATTCTGTGTAATAAAAACTGAAAAAAAGCTTTTAAGTTCACCCTGCACCATGAAAGGGGATATAGTCAATGGTATTAGCTGTACGTCTCTTAGATAGGTCGATTGATTGATATATAGGTGTTCATATATGCAGGATATGATTTTTCTGACCCATCTGCTGCTATTAACCATTTTCCATAAAGTAGTATGATAAGCAAAAATGTCATTTTTAATATTTACATATTAATGCAATTTTTAATACTTAATATTTTAAGTATATTTACCTTTAATAGTTTTTATACTTTTATCATTTCATTATTTTTTGCTTAAACATTTGATATACCTAAAATGTATTTTGGTATATGATAGCCATGATCCAAAATTTGCCCCAGTTGCTGGTTTTGAAACACATAGTCACTGTGAATAGGAGATGCACAAGAGGAAAGGGGACATATACATTTTTCTCAGGAAATTTACTAATCTTCAGAGAGATAATAAAATTATAAAATAGTGTATTTTCATAATTATGGTAATTGTGAAATATTCACAAAGGTAAAATGAATACAGCAACTTCTGGGAAAAGTAAGATTTTTTTAAGAGAATGAGTAGAAGAGAGGAGAAAAGAAGAAAGAGCATATAAGACAGAATCCCACAGTCAGTGGCAGGACAGGGCAGCCCACGGAGAGCACGTTGAGTTGTGGTGTTGAGTTGAACAGGAGTAGAAAATGAGGCTAACTGAGGGTTGTGTTGTCCAGGCAGTGAGCCGCTAATCTAGTTTCTTTTTACAGTTGTAATCAGTTTGCAACAGAATTTGACTGTGCTTTAAAAGATGATTAGATTAGATTAGTCCAAACATTGTTCTAAACCAGGGAAAACTAAAAGGAGAGTCAAGTTTGAACTAGGTGCCAAAAATGTGTATAATTCATTCCTATTTTCATTTGCTCATTCATTCAATTCCAGCAGTTTTGAAGGCACTAAACATTTTTTTATTCTTTCATTGAACAAATATTTTCTGAGTCTGTGTGATGTGCCAGGAATTTTGTAAAGGGATAGAAAGACAAACAAATTTGATCTCTGTCCTGGGGAACACTCATAGAATAAAGGGGGAGACAAAAGCATAACACCATTCAACTGGCTGAGCGCTCTGCTCTTTTGGAGTGTAAGCTGGGTTGTGAGAGCACAAGGAAGGAATGGGATATTTGGGCTTTTCCACAAAGTCAACAGCATTGAGTTGATCTCTGGAGCTTGAGTAGCAGTGTAACAGTTTGAGAAGGTGGATGAACAAGGTGTGGAGTATAAGGACAAGATGGTCTCGTGGAGCCATAAGGTGATTGGTATGTGTTGGGGTGATCATCAGAGAAGCCCCTGTCTTATATCCCTTTCCCCTCGAAGTTGTCCCTTCAGTCTAGACATTCAGCTCACTTTTATCCCTTGTTCTTTATCAACACATGATTAGAGCCACTGATCAGACATATGGAAATCCATTGGCTGGATATTCCCCAGGCATCTATGCTATAAGGAACCTAATTATGATAGATGACATGTATTGAATACTTATTATGTGCTAGACACTGTTCCAAACATTTCATTTCATCTATATAATACCTTCTTAATTTGCAGCTGAGGAAACTGAGGCCCAGAGCTGTTAAAGGAATTGCCCAAAACACCTGGATACCAAACAATGAGACTACTCTATAGTAATTCAAATTTATGCATCCAGGCACCAGAGCCTGTGCTATTGAATCTTCAATCCCATCTTGCCTTAAGGTTACTGGAATTAGGAAGAGAAATTGCAGCTCTGGACTACTATTCCTTAACATGGACAGTCGTTCTCCTAGAATACCCAGATTCGCTTGGTAGAGAATACAGAAACATGAAAACAATCACAGAACAATTGACAGTTAGATTTTCTAGTTTTTAGGATAAACACCATGAAGAGGTTTAGAAAGAGAAGTTATTATTTATTTATTTATTTATTTATTTATTGTTGGTCAAATAGGCTGTAAGTTTATAGTCAATTAAATAATATATCATCATGTTGATTGGGTTGCTTTTCCACTCCACTTAATTCAAAATGAGTAAGCAGGACTTTTGGTGTGTTCACACTTACCTAAGATGCAGAATAAAATTATTTCACATTTAGTAAAGCTTCCATGATTATTACTTAAGTAAAATTGCATCTTTTAGATGAAACCTCAGAGGTTGTTTAAGGCATCTCCTCATTATGGAGCTGGGGAAGTTGAGTGCCCAGCAGTTGTAGCAGCAAGACAAATCCAACCCTCCCAGCTTCCTCCTCTGCAGTCATTCCCATAGCACGCATAATTCAATTAAGTGCAGTGGCTGTCTGTTTGCTACATAAATCCTTGCCTAGAACATGATCAGTTGGATCCCACCTGTATAAAAGTATTATGAGAGTAAGCAGTCAGAAATTGAATCAGAGTGGTCTGTGGTACTCCTGATTATGAGGATGGCCTAACACTGACTGTTCCACGTGGGGGTCAGTTATTTAACCTCTGCATGATTTGGCATCACCATTCAGAGCTGAATTCCTAAATCAATGGCTGCTGGACTCTAACCAGCCCTATAATGTGTTTTGCTTAGCAGTCAATATTTTGAATGAATGAATGCATCATGAATGAACAATATATATTCAGAGATTTTTATAAAAATTTATCTTTTTCAAATTCATGTTGAAAGCTGGAAGACCTAGCAATATTCCACATTCCTGCATGGCAAGGATTTCCTGTAGCTGACTTGAAGCTATACAATTAGATGGGACATGTCCTTTCCCCAGGAGTGTGGCCTGTTTCAAGTTATTTGTCTGGCCTCAGCTGGAATTTGTTTTTTGAACACTAATTTAGAGCATAGGGAAGAAGCACACCTGATCTTCACACACTCTACAACAGTTTTTAATGGCCGTATACTAAATTATAACTGAATTGAAGCTAATGATAGAACTATGACTAATTCATGCAGCAAGTGTTGAACACCCAGCATGTATGTTTGTTTCTATGCATGATTCTGTTTTGTCTATTTCCAAACATAAATCAATACCCTTCAAAAAGGTTTCTGTATCAATAAATGAGATTAATGCAAGCAATTGTATATGAACTATCTAGTTCCCTGAGTGAAATTCAAATACTCCTGCAAAGTCCAAAGAATGCTCATGTTTCCTAATATTAACAATCAGAAAAGCAAGCATTAACTAACTGATTAACAATGCAATTAGAAGAGCTTCTAGATTTAAGGCAGACCCAACATAATTAAATGTTATCCTGAGCTGGAGAAAAGCAAACATATGACTTGTTAAATTAAGTTTATAGTTAGGATATTGGTATCATTGTATATTTTTGAAGTCAAGGTTCTTTTGATTAAATAAAATGGACAGTTCAAGAAAAATTAACAAGACAAGTTTATCACATGTTTAGCCACCTGGGAAAATCTTATCATTTGTCAAAGTCCACATCAAGCAGCTTCTGTGAAGTCTTTAAACAAAACTCCAGCTCTCCTTGAAGCTCCCTGTGATGATCTCAATCTTTGGCTGTTTTATTTATTTCACTAAATTATGATTCTTAATTACATGCCAGTCTTTTGGTTAAGATTATGAGCTCTTTGCTAACAAGACTCAGTCTATTTTCTTTTTTTGGTCTCACACACTCAGCATAATGTCTAATGGATAAAAAATAATATTGTTGAAGGAGTAGGTAGTTGAATAAATAAGTGAATAGATGTTAAATAATTGAGTATTACACAGGCTTTGGGAGACAACTCTGCCTCTGTGAAAATAGCATTCGGTGGAGTCAGAATACTTAGAAATGGATTCTGAGTCTGCTACTTATAGCTTTAACTTATTGAGCCAGAAATTTTACAAATGGACACCCATATTTCCCAATCGATTTGTATAACAGGACTTTTGTGAACATCTAATGACATATTGCTTGTAAAAGCAACTTAAAATTGTACAGTGCTCATCTAGTATATAGATTGATTGACATGAATACTACCATCATTTTCAGAAACTGGTAACAATCACTTGCATTCTTTTTTGACAGTTTTTTGACTAAAACTTGCAAATATGGTCAATAACGTTCTTGTTTTTGTATTCGTCAGTTGGGGCCCTCTCAATAGAGACATTGTTTAGTATGAATCTTGTTTCTATGGGTATCATTGTGAAAAAACAAGGTGATGCATGTTTCTGTTCTATATGCTTGAAATTACATTTTTGGTGGGAGTTGGGGATGGATACAAAAAATTTCCAAGGCCATGGGAAGAAATTTACTTGAGGGCTTCCAATTGCAGAATATAAAATAAATCTAAGCAAATTTTCACCATTTATACTGGGAAAGGAAGAGGATAGGTGTTGGGGCAAGAATGATTTGCTAAAATAACCCCTGTCTACCCACGTAAAGCAAGTGACTTTGGAGCCTCAATAGTCTCATGTGTAAATTGGGAACGATGATAAATAGATTTCAGGTATTGGTGATTAAATGAAACAACCTATCAAGAGCATCTGTTACGGCATCTGGCACATTCCTTTTGGAGGGAAATGTTCAGTCTTCCTGTGTATGCTGAAAACAGAGTGCTAGTTTGGGAGTCCCTGTTTAGCCTAAAGGAGGATTTAATGTTGCTTTTCACATGGAACCCAGTCCCAGCAGTCTTCAAGGGAAGGTATTGCATCTGGCCCCAGAAGCAGAGCTGACATTTTCGACATGGCCTTAAGTTCGGCTTTCCCTGGGGTGTTGTAACTGAGACAAGATGGAGCAGGTGGCAGTAATTGGCATCTCCTCCACTCAGGGATTGGATATAACATGGATTACCATGGAATTCCTTTTTTTTTAAGACAGATTTTTATGAATCTTAGCCAGTGCAAAACCCTTTGATAATCATTTCTATCATCAATTACACAGTTGAAGGTTGAAAGGAAAGGCTGTATTTTCTTAGGAATGAGCAGATTTTGCCCCATTGTTCCCAAAGATAGTAGGGTTGTATTTGTGGCTACTGGTTAGCTATCATTATTTTACTGGTCAGACTTACAAATTAGGGCTTGGATTCCCATTCTACCACTCTACTGCATTTCCTGACACACTTCTCAGAGTAACCTCTGTAACTTCGGGTTCCCTAAACACACCATGCCCTTTCACATTTCATGTCTTGTGTCTTGCAGTTACTTTAAGAAAAAAAAGTAAATAAATAAGAACTCTATTCCCTTTTCTGCTTCTATAATGTCACCAATCTTTAGGAGACAACAAAGTTTGAAGGGATGGCTGTGCCGTTTAATAAAAGTCAGGACGTGGCTAGAATCCCAGGACCACTTACTAAGCATAGAACCTAAGACACATTATTTGTCCTTTCAATTCTCAGTTTGGTTATGCACAACATGGAAGTGATGTCTATCATGTAGCATTAAAATGAGTAAAATGAGGGCTTAAGGTAATATATGTAAATGGAAATGTACTTCCTTTACTTTGCCTTGCCTTCCCTTCCCCTTCTTTCCTTCCTTCCTTCCTTCCTTCCTTCCTTCCTTCCTTCCTTCCTTCCTTCCTTCCTTCCTTCCCTCCCTCCCTCCCTCCCTCCCTCCTTCCTTCCTTCCTTCTCTCTTTGTTTCTTTTTAGTTAAAAGAGAAAACTGCTCCTTTGAAGGGAATCCTAGACAACAAACTTTCATATACTACTGTCCATCAGTAGAGTCTAGAAATGATAAAATAATATCTCCAGAAAAATTGGGTTTGTCTCAGCCATCCTTACAGAGAATAAATATTCAGACCTGGAAGCTACAGTCCATTTTATATATTTAATATCAGTTCCTCAAAGATCAGTAAAAGTCCTTTTTCTAGATTATGAATTGTAATAATCATATTAACAATGATGATGACAGGCTAGTAACCATATGCCAGGTCCTGCTTGAGGCATATTCTGTGCATAATGTCATTTAATGCTGATAACAGTCTGCTTTATTCACCTCAGTACCCAAAGCACTTTATCTAAAGATGCATAAAAAACTGAGTCACTTCTGGTAGGTCCAATGCTGGGAGAAGCTACATGAGAAGCAGCCATGGAGGAGAGCATTGTGATGTCAGATGAGGGTATAGGAAGGAGGGTTTAAGCTGCTCCCAGTGCAGTCAGGCAAGATGTCAAAAAGTGATTTTAGTTTCAGAAGAAATATCAATTTTTTTTATCTCTCCTTCAACAAAACATGTTTCAACATCAAACATATGTCAGTGATGATATATCAATAAGAATAATTACAATTCTCATTTATAGCACTGTGTTATGGCTATGGACATGGGCTCTGGAACTCAGAGAGGAATATCTGGCCTATGATCATCTAGAGATGCCCTCATGGACCGGAGATTGGAAAAGAGTAGCCCATAGACTAGGTACTCACCAATCTTTTGCTTTCCATATCAGAAATGTGAGGCTTTACAAGGGAGAATAATTTGCTCGGGGTCCCATGGTAAGTTATTGGCAAAGTCACAATCCACATCAAGTTGCTGAACACCTGAGCTATTGCATTTTCAGTGTACTAAACGACCCTACGTCAGAGATCAGATTGACATTTGGGCCAGTTGCTCCTTCAAGGGTTGAAACTGTGTTCAGTCTCACTGATAATAACTCAAGAAAGACACCTGGAAAACTCACTCGCAATGTGACAAATACAACCAGGCGAGAAAGTGTGGATGACTCAACGTCCACTGGTTAACTGCTCTCTGCTTTGTACTCTGCTGGCTGACACTTCAACTATTTGCTTGTATTTTTTGGGAAACTATTCCAGAGTCTTCTATCCTTTTGCCTTCATAAAATAACCTTAAAAATGATAGGAAGTACACAATTCATTA
>CAUYLG010062383.1:0-91899 GCA_963573385.1 Cacajao melanocephalus
TCTCAGCCCAAAATCTCCTGAAACTGATAAGCAACTTCAGCAAAGTCTCAGGATACAAAATCAGTGTGCAAAAATCACAAGCATTCCTATACACCAATAACAGACTTAAAGAGAGCCAAATCAAGAACGAACTCCCATTCACAATTGCTACAAAGAGAATAAAATACCTAAGAATACAATTAACAAAGGATGTAAAGGGCCTCTTCAAGGAGAACTACAAACCACTGCTCAAGGAAATAAGAGAGGACACAAACAGATGTAGAAACATTCCATGCTCATGATTAGGAAGAGTCAATATCGTGAAAACGGCCATATTGCCCAAAGTAATTTACAGATTCAACGCTATCCCCATCAAGCTACCAATGACCCTCTTCACAGACATGGAAAAAAACTATCTTAAACTTTGTGTGGAACAAAAAGAGAGCCCACATAGTCAAGACAATCCTAAGCAAAAAGAACAAAGCTGGAGGCATCACGCTACCTGACTTCAAACTACACTACAAGGCCACAGTAATCAAAACAGCATGGTACTGGGACCAAAACAGAGATATAGACCAATGGAACAGAACAGAGGCCTTGGAAGCAATGCTACACATCTACAACCATCTGATCTTTGACAAACCTGACAAAAGCAATGGGGAAAGGATTCCCTGTTTAATAAATGGTGTTGGGAAAACTGGTTAGCCATGTGCAGAAAACAGAAACTGGATCCCTTCCTGACACCTTACACTAAAATTAACTCCAGATGGATTAAAGACTTAAACATAAGACCTAACACCATAAAAACCCTAGAAGAAAGCCTAGGCAAAACCATTCAGGACATAGGCATAGGCAAGGACTTCATGACTAAAATACCAAAAGCATTGGCAACAAAAGACAAATGGGATCTAATTAAACTCCAGAGCTTCTGCAGCTAAAGAAACAATTATTAGAGTGAAGCGGCAACCAACAGAATGGGAAAAAATTTTTGCAATCTACCCATCTGACAAAGGGCTAATATCCAGAATCTACAAAGAACTAAAACAGATTTACAAGAAAAAAACAAACCCCTTCAAAAGTGGGTGAAGGATATGAACACTTTTTAAAAGCAGATGTATATGAGGCCAACAAACATATAAAAAAATGCTCATCATCACTGGTCATTAGAGAAATGCAAATGAAAATCATATTGAAATGCCATCTCATGCCAGTTAGAATGGCGATCATTAAAAAATCTGGAGACAACAGATGCTAGAGAGGACGTGGAGAAACAGGAACACTTTTACACTGTTGGTGGGAGTGTAAATTAGTCCAACCATTGTGGAAGACAGTGTGGCAATTCCTCAAGGATCTAAAAACAGAAATTCCATTTGACCCAGCAATTCCATTACTGGGTATATATTCAAAGGATTATAAATCGTTCTGTTATAAAGACACATGCACACGTATATTCATTGCGGCACTGTTTACAATAGCAAAGACCTGGAACTAACCCAAATGCCCATCGATGATAGACCGGACAAGGAAAATGTGACACATATACACCATGGAATACTATGTGCAGCCATAAAAAATGATGAGTTAGTGTCCTTCATAGTGACATGGATGAATCTGGAAACCATCATTCTCAGCAAACTGACACAAGAACAGAAAATCAAACACCACATGTTCTCACTCATAGGCGGGTGTTGAAGAGTGAGAACACATGGACACAGGGAGGGGAGCATCACACACTGGGGTCTGTTGCCAGGGGCTAAGAGAGGGACATCTGGGGGTGGAGAGGTTGGGGAGGGATAACATGGGGAGAAATGGCAGATAAGGTGACGGGGGGAGGGAGGCAGCAAACCACATTGCCATGTATGTACCTCTGCAACAATCCTGCGTGATCTGCACATGTACCCCAGAACCTAAAGTACAATTAAAAAAAAAAAAAACAGAAAAATATTAAATGACCACGCTGAAAAGAAATAGAAATAATCCTAGAAAACCAACACAAGAACAATTTATCACTGTGGTTTATTTCCTTCTCGTATTTTTTGTATGTATTTTTTAATCCAAAAAATTGATACATAATGATTGTATGTCTTTCTGGGGTACTTGGGATATTTTGATACATGCATAAAATGTGAGTGTAGTGATCAATCAGAGTAACTGGAATATCCATGAACTTAAACACTTATCATTTCTTTGTGTTGGGAGCATATATACATATGTATTATGTGTGTGTATATATATATGTAAAAGATTAGAGTATAAATATGTCCTCAGCTTGTTATATAATCTTTATACATATAATTTTAATGGCTTAAATATATTCTATAATGTAGATTTATCACATTTTGCTTAATTATTATCCAATGTTAGATTTTAGCGTAGTTTTATCATCATAGATTTATTTTGCCCATTCCTGGACTTCATATAAAAGGAATTCAATAGAACATATTCTTTTTGTCTAGATTTTCTTTTTGTACAACACAGTGTTGTTAAGATTGATCCATATTTTTATATGTATCTGTGGTTTATTCCTTTAATATAGCCATTTAGTTTATATGGGACAATAGATTGAGAAATGCACTCAGGGCATCGTTGCAGCTGGGAGCTGACCCCGGACCTCAGGCATGCGTGATGCTGACCATCCACATCTGAAAAATCTATAAAGTGTAGATCAAAAGCTACAGAAGACTAAAGCACCAAGGAGACCCCTGCACCCTTGAGGTTTACAGAAAATGGTCAGCATCACGCATGCCTGAGGTCCGGGGTCAGCTCCCAGCTGCAACGATGCCCTGAGTGCAGCCCTGGCTTCCCCTCTGCTCAGAGAGCTGGTGACTCTGCCGGCAGCACTCAGAGCTCAGAATGTTTTAGATGAAAGTGACATGTTCCTTTTAAAATGGGGAATTGGGGCACCACAACTGAAGCTCTATGACTATCTCGACTACTGGGTTTCGGGGTAGCATTAGGAAATCATGAGAATCCAACCCTCAATTTCGTAACAGATTCTAGATTCACTACAGGTTCCAGAATTTCCTGAAACATTCAATTTATCACTCAGGATTCCCTTGACAAAGCTAATAAAGTCTAAATTCCTTAGAGAAAAACCACCCTAAGCATCACTACAAATAAGATGAACTGATGCCCACCCTTCGCAGCAAACATATAAACTGCTATTCACACAAGACTGTGCTGGAGGAAGCTCTCAGCTGAAGCAGAATCTGTGAGACTTCATCATCCCCACTGTGCATTGAGTGTGAAGACTGTCACCAAACCGGAGCCCCAATGTGGAGCAGAGAACAGAGTCTCTGACGCCTGCCTGGACATTTCATTTTCACCTCTGTCTTGGATACTGATCACCCTCAGAACTACTCAGTCACCCACATCTGCAACCAGCCACCAGGATAACATAGTTATGCAATAAAAATGTCTTCTCAGGGGTTTCTATCATACTAAACAAGGAAGCTCAGAAGGTTAGGTAAGCCCAAGGAAGGGGGAAACGTCCTCCAGACAGACAGAAACCAAAGACGACCAGGCAGAGGCTCTCTCAGGAAAAAGAAACAGAGCCCGCTGCAGCCTTTCAGGCCCTGCTGGCCGCAGCACCATTTCTACAGACGCATCCTGCTGGGCCCATCCAAAAGGGCCCACTTGCAAGACGTTCACCCCTACTTCCAGCTCCTGCAAGACCCTCTGCAGCCTCACTCCACACTGGAGTCCCACTGTGAAAGTCTTCCTGGTGAGACCCCTCAGAGCCTGCGCAGCGTCCAAGACCAGGAAGCACCAAAAACACTGACCAAAGATATAGAAACCCACAAACTCATTCTCCTTGCACTGCCTTCTGGATTCTAAGTTTTCTTCAGAACGAGTCCTGCATAAATCCTGGACTGAGGATGGCAGCCATGGCCCAGCAGCACCTGGCTCATGGGCTCCACTCAACCCACAGAGGACCACTGAGGCCCCAGCATGCTCTGTCCGAGAGGCAGCAAGACACCAGCCACAGCCACAGAGTTCAGGGTGCGGCCACTCACCCCTCTGCCGTAATTGCCTGCTGTGATCTGAATTCTCACTGGTTGAGAAAGGGATCTCATGGCCACTCGCCCCTCTGCCATAATTACCTGCTGTGATCTGATTTCTCATTATTAGGAAGGGTATCTCACTGCTCAAGCACTCCCTGCTGCCTCCTCACAAACAAAAAATCCGAAACCCCTCTTAAAGAACGTTTCTATAACCTCAAAGCAAGACCCATCCCAAAACCAGGAAAGATACACACACATATTTGACATCTGGTGGGCATCACTGACCAATGCCACGGCTTCCGTGGCATGAGAGGCCAGAGGCCTGTCATGGTGACTCAGGCTGAGGTCTGAATAGGGGCCTTGCCAGCAACCAGGACGCACACCCCAAACCCAAATCCCTGCACTCACATATGTGTCAGAACTGCTGCATGGCCATTGACACCAGTTAAGAACCAAGACGGATCTGTGTCCTATGGCCCTCACAACATCCGTACACGCACAGGCCCGGCACAGGCCCACATGGCACCCTGCTCACCTCCAGTGGGGCTCTCCTGCCAAAGAGGATGACTCTGAAGTCCACTGAGATTTCCAAAGCTCTAGAAAGTCTTCCTCCTGTTTGTTCAGAAGGCCTAAGGCCTTGAAGACACCACAGTGACAACTGACCTGCCTCTTTTAAGGCAGCTCAAACACAACACCTAAACACAGTAACAGTCCTCAGCTGAGTTGCTGGACCTCACTGCCCTCGAGAGCAGCTGATAATCCACTGGGCTAAGGAGAAGGCACAGACGTCACACCCAGAAGCCAGTGGCGCTCACGTCTGTGTTCCAGGAGCCACCCAAGTGAGTCCCTCCAAGGCTTCCAAGTCCCACTTGAAGATTTTTTTCATTGTATCTCTCTGTATCAGAAACGTTATATCCCATATGGTATCTATGAGATTGTCTCTACTTTTATGAGCACATATGCTCCCTGACTTACCACGGGGCTAAACTGTTCCAATAAACCCACCGTAAGTGGAAAATACCCTAAATAGAAAGTGCGTTTGACATAAAACATTTTCAATTTACAATGGGTTGACCCAGAGGCAGCCCATCACAGGCCGAGCAACGCACGGAGTGTGACTAGTTCATACCATTATAAGGTTGAAAAATCATAAGTGTAACCATTGTAAGCCAGGGACCATCTGTATTACGGCTCCCATCTTTAGAGACGGAGGAAATCTCTTTTTACACAAGAATCGAAATTTACAATCCTCAAAATGGGTAAGGGGAAAAAACCCTAAAATTAGTTTCTTAACATTCTATAGGTTCAAACAAAGCCAAAGTAACAACAAACAAATGGCCACAAGGCCATTTGTGCCATTTGCTAAGACACAGAATTCTGTACTAACACTCAGCACAGCCCCTCAGGGTGGGTCCCAGAGGCAGCTGAGGCTTGCCGCTACAGACACCTAACAAACCAAAACCCGAGTTCCAGGTGTGGTTAAGTCGTGTGACGTCTCCACTAGAATATGTGCACACGTTCCTCAGCAAATCTCATCTGATCTTTATGTCCCTCCCATGACCTAAAAGGAAAACACACACAGACACACAGACACACACACACATACACACATACACACACACACAGAGAGAGAGAGAGAGAGACCATTTCAAAAACATTCGTACTTGCACTAATTTCTGGGCCTTCAGAATAGCCCTAATGGAGGATAAACCTCTCCTCCAACCCACTGCTTAGTCTTCTTAGTGGATAAAGGATTTTACACAACACAAGTCAGCATATAAAAGATCTTGTATAAAAATAACTAAGTGGTTCTCGTTACAATGATACAACTAGTATACCAAGGACACCAACACATAGCACGACGTCTATTAAAGAATGATTAATTTGTTCCCCTAAAAATTCTAATATCTACACAGGAAAAACCCTATAACATAAGCATATTTTGTCATTCTTTACCATTATAGTCATATAAACAAAAGGGAGTATCGCAAAAGCAAAAGGTAAGAACGTGTTTGGTTTTCATGACTCACTGTTCTAAATTTAATATAAAATTGCTAAAACCACCAAGACAAACATGACTACAAAATACCAAACGATCCTCACCTAAATTCAAGTCACTGTTCAAACACCGTTACCTCTGCTCTCCTCACAAGAACTTTCCAAAGGTAAACTCTGGAATTAACAGGACAAATTTTTTCTGGTGATGAAAATTAGGAAGAAACTGGTTGAAGGCTGTTCCCTGGCTGCCCAGAAGCTTTTCTTTTACAAAATATCACTGAGAAAAAAAGTACCAAGTAGATCTTCACATTTACTTACAATCTATCAAGCAATACTAGAGCAAGCTTTAGATACTGGCCACATTCTATCAGGGCTGACTTTCTGAACATTAAATCAAAATCAGTCTCTCAAGTCTTACAGCATCCACAGTTTGTCTTCTCAAAACCACTTAAGATTTCATAATTAACTCAATTAAGAAATAATGTAAGTCATCTCCTTTATCTTTGACATGAAGGGGTAATATTCCCCCAGAATAGTTCCTCTTTTTCCTTCACATGATTTAATCTTTGGTTAGAGTATTTAACAGGATAATTTGTTTCTTTCCTTCTTAGAAAATAAAATACATCGCCTTCCCAACACCAAAAACACTAAAAGATAACGCTATAGCTTAACTAGGTCAAAAGCAGTTTTTAAAAGGAGAACAAAACAAAACAAAAAAACCTAACTGCATCTTTGGATCTTATGTGAGGCAATATCAGGGTCACCTGGATGGACCCCTGCTTGGTCAGTGCAGGCAGGAACCAATTAAAGACAGAAACCCAAGTGCTCACTCAAAGCCCCTTCTCAGCAGTTCATCCTAGTGGAAGCTACAGGCACAGAGGAATGCCACATTCCATTGCAAGCTTTGGGGATAGGCTGCTTGCTATAACATCAAAGTGGCTCACATCCCCCGAATATAAAGTCAGTGACCACTCCCAGATTCACAAGTGTCCACAGCAGCCAAGATCCAGAATCACCCCAGTGCCCATCGACAGGGGATGAAGGGAACATGGCCTGCGTCTACAAAGGAACAGCTCCCCACCACACAGCATAGAGCCCTGTCACCCACAGCCATGAACCGGAATCATCTGAGTGCCCATCAATGGGGGATGAAGGGAACATGCCCTACGCATACAAAGGAGCAGCTCCCCACCACACAGCATAGAGCCCTGTCACCCACAGCCAAGAACTGGAATCACAGCATAGAGCCCTGTCATCTGCAGCAGCATGGAGGGAGCTGGAAGATGTTATGTTAAGCCAAGAACAGAAAGAAACCCCGCATGCTCTCACTCATAAGCAGGAGTTGAGAGCACAGATCTCACTGAGGTCAGCAGAGCCCAGAGGGTGCAGTGAGGACCAGGAGAGATTAGTAATGGGCACAAACACACACAGCCTAACAGGAGGACAAGACCTACTATTCAATCAATCAGCAAGGGGGATGGCAGTGGGTCATCTACTGTGCATTTCAAAATAGCTAGGAGGGAATAATTTGAACGTTACCAGCACAAAGAAAAGAAAATGTTTAAAATGAAAGACATCCCAATTACCCAGATTTGATCAATATAGGAATGTATCAAGATATCACATGCACCCTGAAAATATGTACATTATTCATCAATAAAAACATAAAGATAAACCAATGGCAGAACTGTTTGCAAAGCACCTGCAGGTGAGAAGAACGGGGAGCCTGACATGGTTTGGCTATGTGTCCCCACCCAAATCTCATGCTGAACTGTAATCCCCAGTGTTGGAGGTGGGACCTGGTGGAAGGTGATTCAATCATGGGGGTGGTTTCAAATGGTTTAGCACAATCTCCCAAGTGCTATCTCGTAATCAAGTTCTCATGAGATCTGGTTGTTTCAAAGTGCATGGCACCTTCCCCTTCACTCACTCCCCTCTCCTTCTGGCCATACGAAGACGTGCCTGCCTCCCTTTCACCTTCCACCATGACTGTAAGTTTCCCCAGAAGTAGAAGCCAGTACAGCCCACAGAACCATATGCCAATTCAACCTGTTTTCCTTATAAATTACCCAGCCTTGAGTAGTTCTTTACAGCAGTGGAAGAATGGACTAATGCAGGTCCCAGGACCAGCAATGTCTTTCTTCTGCCCAGCAGTCATCAAGGCCTAACACCCCAGCTGGTTTTCCAAAGCTTTTGCCAGAATGTTGAGGCTGTCTTGGGGATACTAACTTCCCCATCTCTGGCAAACCAGATGGGGCATATTTGTCTCTTACCACCTTGCTCAGAACCTCCACTTCTAAAACAGCCTCCCACCAGGGGCCTCTCTTTAGCAGCAGAAAAGCTGAGCATTCCTTTCACTTCACTTCCTCTGAACAATTAAACATCTTAAGCTTTTTTCCCATCTTCCCAGTTCATTGAAAAAACATCTTATGCTTTCCATTTTTATAACACACACACACACACACACACACAGGAAAAGAAGTACCATGAGAGCAAGGGCTCCTGTTCTAGATCTGAGCATGGCAGTCAAACACTAGCTGGATTCGTACTAATACGATATCCAGAGGTAGAAATGCAAATATCCCCACGACTTCAAATACCCTAGGATCTAACAGGCCCAGTGGCCCATGTAATTATGGTTTGTGCTGGGCCATTCAAATGGTGTCCAAATCCCTGTCCAAGTAAGCTCTTTAATTTCAGGACTTTTCAGACAGCTGCTTTTTTGCCTTTTTTAAGGGATTTATTACGTTACAATCAAGAATAACCCAGGCCAGGTGTGGTGGCTCATGCCTGTAATCCCAGCACTTTGGGAGGCCGAGGCAAGCGGATCACCTGATGTCAGGAGTTCAAGACCAGCCTGGTCAACATGGTGAAACCCTTTCTCTACTAACACAAAAATGAGCCCTGCATGGTGGCAGGCACTTGTAATTCCAGCTACTCAGGAGGCTGAGGCAGAACTGTTTGAACCCAGGAGGTCGAGGTTGCAGTGAGTGAAGATTGCACCATAGCGCTCCAGCCTGGGCAACAGTGGAAAAAACAATAAAAACAAACCAATCTACCCAGTTAATTCTTCACAAATGTCAAATATATCAGTTAAAAGATAAATAATAAGAAAGCATATTTTTACATTTCAATCTTTAAAGAAGATATGAAGATGGAAAGAAGTTCTCTAAGGATGGGAGGAGAAAAAGTACAGTTAAGAAAATTTTAAAACCTCAGAAGAAAAACAAGCATGGAATAAGACCTCAAGGTAAATTTTCTTTGCATTTTGATTTCAAAAAAAAAAGCAGATGCCCAAAATATTAACTCTCCCATCTGCATCTTATATTACTCCCTATCCTTTGAAAGGCTGGAGATGGCATCCCAGGCTCCAAAGTGCCCAGCCACGGCTCACATCAGGCAGTATCTCTCACAGCCGTTTACTCCCGACTGTGCCGAGCGTGCTCTGTGGCCCAACTTACACAAAAAGGTCCTAATTTACACACATGTTCACTTTGAACGAAGAAATGAAACAAATATTGACACTCCATGGAACCAAGTATTCTCTTCTGAAAAGTCAAGAAGTGTCAGGTTCCCATGAGCCACGCAGCTTGGTTACGGAAAGCACTAGCTGCCTTGCTGGGTTAGTGTTAAATGTATTTAAAATTTTAAGTTATCCGGCCCTGCTCCAGTGTGTACGTTGAGCTGGCTGCAGTACTGATGCATACCGCCCATGCTTTCCCATGGTTTTGCCTAAAGCAGAGCACCTCACACCCAGGAAGAGACCACAGGACAATGCGGCCCTGAGGTCTAGGACAGTTTCAAGGAGAGCCGCAGGCTGACTGCCTCGTCCGCAAAGAGTCACTCATTTCAGAGGAAATCTCTGAACAAAATTCCTAACTTGAATTTTAAAAATTCAAGATTTCTAATTTCATCCCATAAGAACTTCTGAAGAACAGATGTGCACCTGCTCCCTCCAAGTCAACGAGAGGAGGCTCAGACAGTCACTCACAAGTCCTCAGCCTCCACTTCCACACCTAGAAAATGTCAGCTCAAACAGATCACAACGCAGTGCTATTTTCTATAAATAATAAGCACGCCCTGGCATCTGAGTTGAGATGTGAATGTCTGGAATGTGCCTGCCAGGCCCGAGAGGAACTGCAGCAGCTGCAGGATACAAGCCCACTTAGGAATCCAATTTGGAGGGAACCCAAGGCACCTAAAATTGGTTCCACTGGTTTTATTTTCTAGGCAAGGTTTGACCAGGCAAACAACTGCATTAGTCTCCACCCTGGATATCTGTGATTCCTTACCTCTTTTAATAATTACCACTGTTTCTAATTCATGCTAATTGGGATGGGGACTTAACAGCAGGTAATTAGAGCAATTGCAGAATTTGCTACTGAATTACAATGGCCCAGATTCCTGACAATGGACTCTTATGGAAGAACTGTTGCCCAGGAATGGAGTTGAACAGGTCCTCCCCACGCCCCAGGAAATGTGGCGTTTCCACACACCCCTGCTTTGGTCCCCCCCCCCCGCCCCGCATCTGTTGGCATCTGACTTCCTGATTGTTGACCTCCTGTCTGCCCTGCCTTCCTCCAGCCTGGGATATTCAGGGATGCCCATATACAGGACCAGAAAATCAGGGTTATCCTAAACCAATGCCTGCATTCAAAGTCCTCCGCGGCACCCTGACAGTCACCAAGGGCAAGGAGAGCAATCTGGCAACTGCTCCCAGAACCTTCGGCCTCAAAACAGGCATACATCTGGATTCAAGCTGACAACACTGCATTCTCTTTGCCATGCACACATATGGAGAAATGTCAGGTTCCACCTAAAAATATCATTAGGTTCCACACTGGGAAGGAGCCCAAGTCGAGTCACACTTCACGATCTCAATTCACCACCAACAGAGAAGCCTGCAGTTTTCCCCCAGTGCACGGTGTGCATGCATTTCCCTTGGAAACTCAGATGTGAGCCTGGCTGAGGCGGCCACACAGACACCCCAGCCCCTGCAAGTGGGCCTTTACGTGTCTCTCTGCTATCTGCACACAGTGCCCAAGGCTAGCAGTGCCAGCTCTGTGGTGGGATCCATCTGGGACTGCAGAGGACCTGGGGCACAGGAACCGCTGAGCCAGCCTGCAGCCAGAGGCCTAAGGGATCCCTACGAGGCTCTCTGGCCAAGGTGCCCTCACCACAGGCAGAGCCACGCAAGAGAACTGCCTGTGGAACTGGAAACGTCCCAATCTGCTCTGCCAACACAGAAAGACAACAGCCACCTGTGGCTGCTGAGCCCGAAACGTGGCCACTGGGGCTGGAGGGCTGAGTCTGGAATTTAATTTGTAAAGTTCTGTTCAAATGTGTTTAGCCATGTAATCAAATCTTTATTGTATTAAATTTAAAGGAGCCCCTGGCTATGGGCTCCCACGTCAGGCATGGGGCTCCAGAGAGTAAGTGCGGGAAGGAGAGGCCCAGAGCCTCTCAGCGTTTTCCACACTAATTCAACAAGTCACTGTAAGGAAAGGTACTCCAGCAGCAGGAGCGGCATGCACAGGAAGAACTGGGTTGGCAATGACACAAGCATGACCTCCATGGCATCCTGGCTGCCTCTGCGAAGAGGCAAGAGACAATGACGCCCACCTGGACTGGTGTCCAGATGTGATGACGCACCCAAGCATTGGTCCCACACCAGCCAGAGATCACCAGCTGCTTAACCTTTGCGAAACAGGCAGAGCTGTCCCAAGCCCTCACGAAGAAGGAAGAATTAAGGAGGCAATTCTCATGATTCCCATAACACACATGACGCTCCTCAGCGGGACAGACACAGGCTTCCCTGTGAAAACGCCAAGGACTGTGCGGTCCCCAGGCCGGCTGTTGCTTCCAACAATCAGGGGAAGAAACCAGATCTGTTTCCTTCTTTTAGGAGAATCACTTGTACCATGATTAGACCGAAGATAGAAAATGGTTTATGTTATCTAATCACCAAGCACCTCTTCTGCAAGGAGGGCTTGGGAACCTGCAGCCATCCTCACAAGGCCGCAGTGTTTACAACAGAAACAGGAGTGACTGAGTGCTTTTGCAAGGAGGGCCTGCGAACCTGCAGCCATCCTGGTAGGAGCTGCAGTGTTTACATGGAGACACGGGTGACTATGAGATTTGGCTTCCTCGGGGACGCTAAATTCAAACTGTCGCCACTGAGGAATCTGTCATTTATAGTCACTCACCTCAGTGACAGAAGAGGGCTCAAGACACAGACTTCAACTCAGGCACAGGTCCCATCAAATTCACAAATTTTACAAAACATTTACTTGGGATGCCAGAAGAGACGCAGCTTAAAACACACACAACACACAGAGTTTGCTTAGCCCATTCTTCCAGAAACTTGTACTCCTAAAGCACGTCACCAGTGGATTCTACCGACAGATGACAGACACATCTACGCCTTGTCCATGGCAGCAGAGAAAACGGTTTGGAAGAGAGCCACTCCCACCAAGCTTCCTGGTTTTGGTGTTTAAAATCTGCATCCCATGCATGAGATTACACACTTCTGAATAACAGACACTGCGACTGTCATTTCACCCAAAAGGGCTCTAGGAAACGAAGCTGCCCAGACGCCAGAAGTCACTGGCTGGCTCACTGTAGCCTGATTCCTTCCTGCCTGCAGGGAGCTTCGGGGATGCAGCGATTACAGTTAATCACAGTTAGGACCACATGAGACTCTCAGGGCATGGACAAAGAAACTGAGTTCTGAATTTCTCCACATTTAGCACCCTTTTGTTTTATCCTGAAGACGGCTGAGAAAGGCTGGGGCTGATCTCCTGGAGTGTAATGACTCCAGCCACTTCTCCCCACCCCAGGTCACCCCCAAGTCACACGCTTTTGAGAAACCGAAGCAACTCTATTCTCTTCACTCTGGGTTCCAAGTACCAAATTCCTCAATTTTACCAATTAGGTTATCAAACAGCCATTTGTAATCTGGACTGCCATCTGATACAAAATTTAAAGCTAATTTAGGTTGTGGTAATAGCTCCTATTTACGTTATAAACTAGCATGAATGAAAACTTTAATCTGTGTTTATTGTTCATGGGACCAATTTTGTAAACAAACCAATTATTCAAGCAATGATTGTCTTCAGCCAAATGCAAATTAATTTGCTTTGTTCATAAAAGATTTATTTTCCAGTAGGAATTTTTAAATTCATGGTCCGAATTTCCCAAGCCTGTCTCTGCACCTTCCCCCAAGTGCACAGCGGGACCCCACAAGGCATCCCATTGGCGGGTCCACCAAACAGATTAAGTACACAGCACCCCCCAACACCCTGGCCAGGAAGCAAATCTGAGCCCCAGCAACCCCCTTGCTCAGCTGTCCAGCCAGGGCTTCCTCACCAGCACAGCACCAGCTCCCTCGCCTAGCCAGGGCTTCCTCACCATTGCAGCACCAGAGGTGTGCCAGGTTTAACACCACATGTGCGTAGAGAGCAGAGTGCTGCATGGACCACAGGACATTCTGCAAATGCAAATTCCCTCCTTGGCAGTAATGCTTCACCATAGGAACAGCCCAGCAACCCTCTGTACCTTCCTCAAAGTATCCAGGCCAGCTGTATAGAGGCTAATGAGTGCCAAGGAATCGGCATTTAACACAATTCTTATGAATAAAAAAGGTTGAGAGCCACGCCCATCAGCAAGATGGCCTTCACTCATTCACTGGCTCCGAAAAGACAGAGATTCAGGTATTGGGCCAGAGAGAGATAGGACAGGGATGGGGAGGTGGAGGGCAAATTCCATGGACCACTAGCCACCCCTACTGAGACTCCATGATTTAAGGAAAGGCAAAGCCAGGGAGAAAAGATGCCCACACCACGCAGGAACTGAGATTTCACCTCAAACGTGCAGCATGTGGCTAACAGCCAAGGCTGGGCAAGCTGGGAGCATAGAATGGGCTCACAGGCCCAGAGGTGCCCCCCCACACCCAGACCCAGCGCAGACCTCCCAGGCGCCACCTCCGTGCCTCCGGCCTGGCTTATTTCCTGCTCCCTCTCTACTGTGTTGGTTTCTCAGCCACCCTCTGAAGTGCAGGACCTCTGCCCCCAACTGCCACGCACGCTTCTCCCCACCCATGGCTCCCCACAAGCTTGGAGCACTGCAAATAGCCAGGCGGGTAAAAGCTAGGTTCTAGGGCTAACGTCCTGCCTGAGACATTAGTTCCACCCCTAGCTGTGATGTGAGCCCCTCAGTTTCTCAAATGTGAGATGGGGATGGTAACTGAACCCACTTCCCAGGATGGCTGTGGAGACTGAGACCATGCACAGCCATACCATGGCGTCCAGCACACAAGGGGATAACCGCCCCTCCCCTTGGGGCACCTTTCCACTTGCGGTTCTGAAGGAGGCTCAGAAACCACCCTCCAAGGGCACTCATCTGTTCCTTATTGCACTAATGCCTTGCCTACAGAAATCCACTTTGACTTCCAGCAGTGCAAGTGTGATAATTTAGGAATCCCACTTGCTTGTGAGCTCCAAGAGCTTGAGGTCACCAGCATCCCAGGACCCAGCACTGTCCCACTCTGTGATTGCATCTTTAAAATTCCAAAATACTCTTCAAAATGCTACTGACATTTGGTTTGTGCATAATATGCTAAAACCCTCAAGTGAAACAAATGTCTTCAACAGTTTGATTCAATTATAACATGTGAGTTACATATCTGCCAAGCTGTAAGGCCTCTTGCCTTTTCCAGACAGCATTTTCTTATGTATCGTCAAATGGTTCATTAATATAAATTACAACAATCTCTTTAAGAAACAAGTTTTTTTTTTTTTTTCTGGCATTAGCTGACCAAAGGAAAACTGGGTTCTAGCAGGCTTGCTGGCCTGTAGAGGCAGATACATCTGCTGAGACAAAACCAAGCTCCTTCCCACTGATGTGGCCTTGTCCCAGGCCCCTCACCCAGGCACTGGCAGGCCCCTGAAGGATCGAGCTGACCTGCCCACATTTCTCAAATGCACAGCTGCTGCTCGCACCACAGGCGGGGCTCAGGGCTCGAGCGCAGGCGCCCACCACGCTAAAAATACCAGGCAGTGTCCACACCAGGTGATGGTGGCTTTCACTCCACCCCAAAGCCATGTATAAATTTATAGTCATGACTAAATAATGATTTTTAGACTCTCATGACATACTTTGCTTGCTTTTATGCCACTAAGTTAAAAGACTATCACTCAGCCATAGGCTCTGAAATCATGGAATAATTCATTATTTGGGAACAGAGCCTCTGCCAGGTCACAATAAGCGCTCAGGACAACACCCCATGGCTTCCCAAAACAACCACAGTCCACACAAGCCCATGCAGACCAGGGCCCTCCCGCACTGCTCAGCCACGTGACCGCGGCGGGCAGAAGCCATACCACCGCTGGAATCCCTCGCCAAGGTGTGCTTGGCTACTCCCTTTTTCCAGACCTAAAAACCTGAAAGGATGGGTCTGTGTAGAAAACATCAAAAGTACTTCCAATTCCTTTTTCCAGCTCAGGCCACAGGAAGCTTTTTTCAGCCTTCACCATATTCTGACTGTGGCCTAGTTCCCGTAAGACGAGATAAAATCAGAATTCTAGTCACTGCCTTCTGGGCTGTGTGGCAGGCACACCCTTCCTTCCCAAGCTCTACCTTCAGTTACATGAGGAAAGGCATGGTAAGCCCCCTTTCCTTCGGTAAAACCACAGTTCCCAGAACTCCGAGGCCGTCCCCCAACTCCACTGGGAACTCCTAGGCAAATCACATTTCAATACGTACACTTTCCTGTGCTAGTTTTCTATTTCCCCTGTAAGAACTCACCCCCAACTTAGCGCCCTAAACAACACTAATTTTCTCACATTTCTGGAAGCTGGAGTCCCAAACAGGTCCCATGGGCTAACGTCCAGGTGTTGGCAGGGCCGGCTCCAGGGAAGCGACTATCTCCTCACCTCTCTCAGCCTCGAGGCGCTTCCGCATCCCTCAGTCCATGGCACCCACTATCTCCAGGGCCCACGAAGGCTCTGACAGCCCCTCAACAGGAAGATGCAGAACACTGGGAGCCTAGGCTCCACGCAGGGGCCAAGCCTACTCACCCTCCCGGCTCCTCACGAGCTCCCGTGCGAGCTAATACGATTCCACTTTAGCGTCACCTGTGCAAGGGGCAGTGCCTACCGCTGTGAACCTGGCTACCCTCGCCCACACAGACCCGAGGACTAAATTCACGGGTCATGGACCACTCCACAAGCAATGAGTGACCGACCACCTGCTCAGGGACCTCCATGGCCCAGCAGAGACCTCTGGTGCCTCCCCGTGGGCCCAGGGGTCGGCAGCTCCGGCTCTGCAGCGCCAGAGAGCCCTGGATAAAAATGGCAGCTCCAGTGTCGCGGGGACCACCTGCCCGAGGATGGTTCCCTGTACTTTCGACCAGGTGGACAAGCTACTTCACTACAGTAACAGCTACACGTGGTGAGTGCACGGATCGCCACCCCTTTGGCCCCGCCCACCTGCGCTACGCACATCACCCGCATGGCGCCCAATCAGACACAGCTGCTGGCACAGCCCAGGTGTCGGCCCCCAAAAACATTCTGGATATTTACAGCAGTGATTCCCATCAGGGCCACATGTGGCTGAACGTATTTACAGGAGGAGGCCACAGCAGATCAGGCTGGACTGAGAGCCCTTCCCACTGTACATTGTTATAACTCCATTTTATTTGCGCTTTATTAAATTGTATGGCTTTTTTTCTTCCTGTCTACTTTATGGGAGGGTTTCTTGTTCTCACAACTGCAGTGATACTTCAAGCTACAACTATCAATGTGTAAATAGCCTGAAAGGAGCCTTATCGTTAAACATTTCACAAGCAAGCAGTCAGAGGCACCTAAACAGGAGGCCCGTTTTCTTCTCTGAGCCAAACCTACATCCGACTCAAAACACCCGGAGGAGAGGGGCTGGATCCCCAGCACCCATTCCTAGGGGCCTCCCTGGAGGGGGAGGGAGAAACCCTGGATCATGGCACCTTCATACTAATGTCCATTTGGGTAAATTTAAGCAACAGACTTAGGAGATTAAGCAAACCATGAAAAGAAACCACTAACCACAGTTTCTCCAAAACAGAACTAAACTCTTCTTTAGTTTGAAGTGGAAAAGCAGAAGTGATGATCAGGATACAAAAAAATGACCAAGTATCTGAACACAGGCGAACAGACAAGGGCCACCGTGTCTTCCTGTGTCAGGAGGAGCCTCTCATCTACCCTGGATTTAGGAGGTTGCTCCTTTTGACTGAAAGTTATTGCCAAACCTGGTGTGTAAGCAAGCTTCAATTATTTCAAGGTTCAGCAGTAAAACTCTGCAACTCTCAAAACCATTTTAATTGGTTTGAATTTTAAAGTGACTCAATTTGTTGGCTGGATTATCTAATGGCTTAACCATGCGGTCATGTTGCAAAATTATTCCAGTTATTTTTCTTTTTCCCACTGAAGACGCATGTGAACGTTCTTGTAGTTTGCAGTTGGCTGGTTCTGATATTTGGTCCTGAGGAGGCCCAAGTACCTGGAAAAGAAGAATCTGAAACCTCAAGACATCTGAGTGTGGTCCAGGGAGATGGAGACCCCGACCCAAGGGCCACTGACAGACTCAGCACACGAGCAGGCCTGCCCAACGCACCAGGCCATGTATTCTCCACTTACAAAACAACACGAGCACACATCCCCAGGCATACACTCTGCACATGCTCGCATGTCTGTCCCTAACAACACCAGCACACACCCCTGGGGCATGCACACACACTCTGTACGCACTCATATCTGTCCCTGCCAACACCGGCACACATCCCTGCACACACGCTCTCCATACACTCATGTCTGTCCCTGCCAACATCAGGACACACCCCCAGGGCTTGCACACATGCTCTGTACATGCTCACATCTGTCTCTGCAGCCCAAGTCAAAGAGTCACAGAGAAGAAGAGGAGGAAGGACTCAAAGGGCACAGAGGTCCTGGGCTGGCTCCACTCCCTACAGCGGGGGAGGCCCCACATATGATCCCAATGGTCATTTACTCTTCCACCTCCATCCTCCATCCTCCCATATGGATAAGGAGGAAGCCCAATGCACAGGGCTGTGATGAGCACAAACAAAAGACTGCAGGAGCTCACGCCAAGGTGCTGAGTACGGGGCCTGAGCAGTGCTTCTTTCTGCCGTGGTTGACATCATACACCAAGAGGCTGACACGGCTTCCGGAAAGGATGTCATTTGCCGATAAACTGAAACGTGTAACCTAAAAGCCTGTGAAGGTCTACAAACAAACAAACCAAAAGGTTTTGTTTTTTTTTTGCAAACACCGTAGCCTGTTTGTTTTTAATGCTCTACCTTCTTTATGTATAATTTAGTTTAATTTCAGTCAAAATAAGTCCAATAGATACACAAAATCACAGGACTGAGCATGGACAGACATTTCACTTCATGTCCTCCAGCCTTTGGGACACATGAAGGAAAGACATGATTCTAGGATTCCTGTTAGAAGCACTGCCGAGGCACCTGCTGGGGCTCCCAAGTCACAGCTGTTGATGCTGCCCCCAAGCTGCTTGGACAAAGCTAAAGATTCCTGAAGTCTCTTCTCTTCCGGCCCTCACCCAGGAGAGAAGGTGGGGGGAGACAGGATGGGAAAAGAGAGGGAGATGGAGGGAAGAGAAGAGGAGGGGAGGGGAGGGGGAGGGGAGGGGGAGGAGGCGCACGTTCCATCCAGCAAAGCAGCTGCATTGCAGTGAGAATGGAGGGTGTGTTGCCTCTCAGGACAGCGAGCTCAAGCTGTTTATAATTGTTAGAGTAAACAGTGATCAGCTGAGGACAGGGCTGTAATTGGAGCTGACAATGTTTTATTTTCATAGTTGATATTGGGGACCTAGACCTAAAGCACCATGCCTTGCACTTCTGCCAGATGGTCCACTACCTCTCTGTACTTGAGTCCATTTGACTAAATACCCAGTATTGACTTGGAATTATGACATGTAGGATACCCCTTGCCACAGTAACATAAAACTCACGTTACATGCAGTTTGCTCAAGGACTGTCTTCTAACTCTGGGTGGGAATGTTAAGCTCAGTCCAGTTCAATTCAGTAAGCATTTACCAAGAAACTACTAGACCAAGAGCTGTGTTAGACACTGGATGTGGGGTGACGGGGATACGAAGATGGGGAATTAGACCTCAAGAAGCTCAGATCCTCTCATTTAATTCCCTAACATAATTATCCAGCTTCAGTCTGATGGCTGTAATTCTCTTTTTTCTTTATTCCAGTTCCGCACAGCAAAGCATAAATTAATAACAGAGGAATGATTCTGTGTTGGAACATTCAGTGGACAGAGAAGCATTCCGACAGGCATGGGACATTGTCACCGTCCCCAGGGAGCCTGTGAGGTGGCTGCACGGAGTATGCGAGTGAAGATTCCAGAGCACGAGCATCAAGTGGCATGAGACGGCACAGAGGCCGCACCAGATGGACACCTGCCGAGGGGACTGCAGCCGGGCTGGCCAGGGAGGTCACAGGAACAGGCGCAGGCGTCACCCTCCAGCCGCACTTGGGTTTTCATGAGGACGCATGCGGGGAAGGGGGTGAAATCAGAATGCTGTGGGGCTGAGGGGAGGAGGGGAGGGACGCAAGGCTGAGGGCTGGCCACTACCCCTTGCATCCATGCCCCTATGAACACTGCCCAAATCAGCCCCAACGGTGAGAGGTCAGGTGGATACAAGAGGCTGATAGACTTCACTTCCCTGACATTAACAGATTATAGTTATTAAAAACACCTTCTGAGTTTTCATCTGGAAAACTTTGCAAATGATATTTAGAGACAAGAGGCAGAAGATGAGGCCAACCAGTTGGAATGGAAACGCCACCTGGCTCCTTCTCTCTGCACCCAGGACCCACCCGGAGCCCTTGAGCCGAAGAGGACTCAGGAGCTGCCAGGCCCATGAACGCCACCCCTGACCACAGTGGTGAACAGCAGGGCAAGGTCCCCCACACATGGATGGCAGGATCTGCACTATCTCAGTCCCAGGGCATGGAGCAGAGAAAGACTGGGGCTCCCAGCTGAAGCTTTGCTGTCATCTGTCACCAAAGTCTAGAAGGACTGAGTAGGACCAAAGCCAGACTGCCAGCTCCTCGGTGGCTGCCGACGGGGCCCTCACACTGTGGGTGGGACAGTCTAGGGGAGCCCACAGACAGCAGCGGGAATCGCAGCCATAAGTGCCCCAGGGGCCCCAAAACATAAGTGCACAGCCTGAGGAAGGCGGCACCCGCTGCAGAAGGTGGTGTCCAGGCGTGTGCCCCTCTCGAGGGGCATGTGGAACCGGAACACGGCACTCTCCTGTGAGTGGCTTTGTGGGGTGTAGGAACACAAAGAGGGGCTCCAGTAGCTCGCAAGTGACTCCCACCAGCCCGCAGGGACCCAGGAGGCCCCTCTGGACCTAGCTGGAGTCTCTCCAGGGAAGTCTCCAAAGTCCTATGGAGGGGGTGAGCATTGTTCTTACTCTGCCCTGATGAGGCCCCCTGACAAGTATCCTGAATATGCAGGCACACAGCTAGTTTACTCACCTGAAAGGGACCTGCTGAGCCACCAGCCAGGGAGGGTTGGAGAGAACCTGACCAATACATGAACCCTCCCCCAAGCACTCACCTGGGGCACCTATGAGAAAACTATGGAAGCTGTAAAGACAGAGGTGAACACAGGGAGGAGGCTGCACTGGGGGAGGTGTGCTGCGCCCCACAAGCAAACAAGGGAGGCGCTCAGTGCTCTGAATACCCCACTGCACCCACAGCTGCAGGCCTGGCCGGCAGCACGACCTTGGCGGCCTGGACCCAGGAGCACACATGTTAGACAGGAGCTGCCCAACCCTCCGGGAGTGGCACTGGAAGCAGCCCCTCACCTGGCACTTTTGCTAGATGGGCACCATCATTGTAGATGCAGGTACCTGATATCGACTATGACAACCAACTATGCACCTTGAATTACAGCCGTGTTCTCAGCAGGTCACTATTTACACTGACAATTACAAGTAGCTTGAACTCGCTGTCCTGAGAGGCAACAAACCCTTCATTATCTCGGCCGCAGACTCTGCGCAGCCCTCCTCTCCCACCACTTCCCACTGGGGCAACGTGAAGTCCCATGAGCGTGACTCAGAGCCAGTACAGTAGCTTCAGTGCAGAAAAAAATCACAAAAACTCAAACACATCCTAAAAATGGGCAGTTGGTAGGAGCTGATTCCTAAATTAAACATTGTTCAGAGGCTTTCTGGGCTAGCACGGCTCTAATAACAGGCTTCTGCTTTCTGCTCCCCTGAGAAGGAAGAGCAGCTAGGAGGCCAGGCTCTGCTGTTCTGCAGGCTCCGCTACGTGGAGCCTGCACTGTGGCCGTGGTGGCCTGTGCCAGACAGTGTGACGGTCGCCCACAGTGAACACTCAGCACAGCAGACAGGATGAGGAGGCTTGGAGAAGAACAGAAAGTGACTTCTAACCCTGCAGAAGACATTAAGCCACACAAAGCCTCACACATACTGTGCTTCAATCAGGGCCAAAGCAGGCCCAGCTCTTAATAGTTCCAATAAATGCAAAGACCACCCTGGAAAGCTGCGTGAACCCTTTTGACTCCTCACAGGTGAGGAGCCACTACCTAAAACACAACGTGAAAGAACTGACCTGAAATTGCACATTATAAAACTTATTTTTAAATGATGGTGCTTAATTTAAAAGACTCCCAAAGGACACTGCATTAGAAAGTGACAGAATGAAACTGTGAGGGTGACCACAGGAGTCCCTGCAAAGGGGCCTCCAAGATTTCACCAAATGTTGTGTCAAAAGAGTTTTGCAAGCTAAGGAAAACTGCATGTGATGAAATATTTGATTAATCACCTAACTCCTCTCAACATAGGAAGCTATTTAAAGAGTCTTCCCAGAAGGTAAGGCAAGACAGTGGGCTGTGAATACACAAAGAAATATCCACTACATCCATGGACCATGACAAAAGAAACGCTGACAAGGGCTGACGCTGAGTGCCAAAGACGCGCTGGAGTCCAGGGCTCCGTGCGCACCTGTGCCAGGGACAGGCAGGGTCCCACTGTCCGGACAGGAAACCAGGGCAGGAACACCAGAAAACAGTGATGGGGGCTGATACCGAGTGCCGATGACATGCTGGAGTCCAGGGCTCCATGCACTCATGTGCCTGGGACAGGCAGGGTCCCACTGTCCAGACGGCAAACCGGGGTGGGAACACCAGGGCACCCGTCCCAAGGTGCAAAGCCAATGAACAGGGTACCAGAGCCATACTGGGCCAATCCCAGCTGCCAGGCTCCGGGGCTCCTGGGAATGGACTCCTGGTGACTTGACTCCGGGGTGGGAGAGGCGGCAGCATCCCCCAAAGGCACCTGGAGAAGTGGTGTTACTCTCTGTCCCCTGTCCCTGGTATTACTCTCTGTATCCTTCTGTCTCTAGTGTTACTCTCTATCCCCCCGTCTCTGTCCCCTGTCCCTGGTGTTACTCTCCGACCCCTGTCCCTGGTGTTACTCTCCGTCCCCTGCCCCTGGTGTTACTCTCCGTCCCCTGCCCCTGGTGTTACTGTGTCCTTCTGTCCCTGGTGTTACTCTCCGTCCCCCTGTCCCTGGTGTTACTCTCCATCCCCCTGTCCTTGGTGTTACTCTCCGTCCCCTGTCCCTGGTGTTACTCTCCGTCCCCCATCCCTGGTGTTAATCTCTGCCCTCCCGTCTCTGGTGTTACTCTCTGTGTCCTCCTATCCCTGGTGTTACTCTCCGCCCCCATCCCTGGTGTTACCCTCTGTCCCCTGTTGTTACTCTGTGTCCTTCTGTCCCTGGTGTTACTCTCCGTCCCCTGTCCCTGGTGTTACTCTCCATCCCCCGTCCCTGCTGTTATTTTCCGTCCCCTGTCCCTGTTGTTAATCTCTGTCCTCCCGTCTCTGGTGTTACTCTCTGTGTCCTCCTATCCCTGGTGTTACTCTCCGTCCCGTCATTACTCTGTGTCCTCCTGCCCCCTGGTGTTACTCTGTCCTCCTGTCCCTGGCGTTACTCTGTGTCCCCTGTCCCTGGTGTTACTCTCCGTCCCGTCGCTGGTGTTGCTCTCCGTCCCCTATCGTTACTCTGTGTCCTCCTGCCCCTGGTGTTACTCTGTGTCCTCCTGCCCCCTGGTGTTACTCTGTGTCCTCCTGATCCCTGGTGTTACTCTGTGTCCTCCTGCCCCCTGTCGTTACTCTGTGTCCTCCTGCCCCCTGTTTGTTACTCTGTGTCCTCCTGCCCCTCATGTTACTCTGTGTCCTCCTGTCCCTGGTGTTACTCTACATTCTGTTACTCTCCATCCCACAGGCATTCCGGCCTATTTCGGATAGGACACACACCCTGCGGAGATGCCAGCATGGGGCCAGAAGAGCCTGAGATTCTCTCACTGATGCCCAGGAAGGATGGAACAGCCCACAGTCATGCTGATAGGCAGGATGAAAACATCTATGTCCATAATGTTCTTTTCACGAGAACTGTTTGATATCAGCAAGGACCATTCACATTTATTCTTTTCGGCTATAGTTTTCCAACTCACCAGAAACCACACTCCTACGAATTATTCCTAACTCAATGTCAGTGCTTTGTGCCTTTTAGGAAAAACACACCTCTTTCCTCCAGCTTTGTCCTCCTTCCATGAAACATGCCTCTGACTACATCGCTCACTATACCAGGATTTCGCTCAGCTACAGAGGAGAATCTGAGCAGGTCTCAGAGGTGAGCGGTCCCTGCACAGGCAGCAGCTCCGTAACATCCTCCAGGGAGCCTGGCCCAGGCCTGCCCCACACACCAGAACTGTGCCGTCCCACCCTCAGGCCCCCAAAGCTGCTTCCCCTCCAGGCATCATGCCCCGGGCAAGAAGGCCAGACAGGGGCCCAGGGCTGCTGTGTGTCGGGAAAGCCTCCCGACAACTCCCTCTCTAGCACCCCCAATCAGCATCCCAGCATCTGGACCTGTGTCACCAGCCGCCCTGCCGTGCAAGAGCTGGGTCCACTGCTTCCCTAAACAACATTAGGGTTTTGTTACTGAGGAAGAAGGAAAAAGCAGCCGTCTTCTTGGTAACCCCACGATGTCTGGCCCGCCGGTTCTCACCACACCAGAGATGTCCACCCAGGACAGACAGTGTCTTCAACAGAGTGCCACTGGCCCCTAGAAGTGCAGTAATTTTTACACATTCACCAGAGTCGCTGACTCCTTCACCTTTATACCCAAGAAAAACATGTTTGCCAAGCAAATTAGATGTCCAGGAGGTTTAAGGGAAAGCCCAGGCCTGCTTTCTTTAAGCCTCAGACTTTTCAGACCATCATGGCACGTTCACTCAAGAGTGAGGCTGCACCCGAAAGCTCTGCTCCTGCTGGGCATCACGAACCGACCACACGGCTCAGCCACGTGGACCCTCAAAGGACTTCATGAGAGGCACCTCCCTGGTACACGTGACAATGTGTGCACTTCGTTCAGCCTCGAACAGACCACACCCTCATTACAGGGTCAGGGATCCGCCTCCTGCCATCAGCCCCCAACCTCACCAAGGTTCTGCGTCTGTGTCTATAATAACTGCCATTTTACCCAGGTACTAAAATGCAGCATTGGAGTGTTTAAAGGTCTTTAATATCTTCTGGGTGCAGTTCTCAGCACTTTAATGCAGCCACTCGATGTTGGCCTTACAACTCAGATGTAGCTCATACCTTTCCTACCTAACCAAGGAGGAAACTGAGGCACAGAAGGTGGCAGGAAAGCACGCAGCTTCTAAGTAGTAGACTGGGATTCAAACCAGTGATCATCACACGCTGAGCTATCTCTCAGGCTGCGGTAATGTCCGACATTAACCAGGATCAGCCAGAATTCGTCCTTGTGGATGGGCCTGTGGTTACTCCTCCCTCGGAATGAGACCATTAGCCCGAAAATCCACCTGTGCCACACTCAAATGTTTACATATCCAATTACTTTTAAAATATCCTATCACGCATGTGTACAGCCATTTAGAGCCATGTAGACTGTTTTGCTGACAATCAGCCCAAGACCTCTGTCGGCAACAGGTTGGGTGCCAGGTCCAGAGAGGGCAGGACAGAGACACAAACAGGAACCGCTGCGTCCCTGTGGGGCCTTGCCCTGATGGGCCCAGGTGGACAAGGCACAGACCACGGGGCACAGGCAGGCAGTGGGCCGGGAGAAGCGCTGGCAGGAGACAGTGCTCTGAGCTCTGATGGATGGAACACTGCTAAGCAGCGAAGGTGGAGAGAGGGCACCCATCTGAGAAGATGAAGAGGCAGCAAAGCACAGCTGGCCTCGGGGAACCAGAAGCCACAGGGACATCAGGCTGGCCACTGCTGTCTGCCGGCCACTGGCTGGGGGATTGTCGTGGGCTGGAGGGGCATCCCTAACACTCTCCACTGGATGCCAGGGTCACCCCCAGCCCCAGGTGAGAACCACGGATCCCAGAGGTGAATGAGGCTGGCCTGTGGGAAGCAGGGGGCTGGGACAGCTCTGCACAATTAATAGGAAAGCTGGATTCTATTTTGTGGGGTTCTGGTCACACTGATGGCTGGTCAGGGTTATCCATGGGGAAGTAAGTGACTTGAGGCAGTGAAAAGGACAGGTTAGAGAAGGGGCTGGCGAGGCCAGTAGGGCACTCGCTGCCTGGGTCCAGAAGGAAATAAAGGCTGGCGACATGACGGTGGCAGGGAGCCCAGAGGGAAGGAACTGGTGGTGGAGACACAGGGCTGGCCCTGCACAGGCCTGCGAGCGGCTACCCATGGGTCATCCTATTAATTCTCATCATGGCCCCTAGAGGTGGCTATGAGGATCCCTCTCCTGAGGACAGAACTGCTCCAGAGCCACACAGCAAAGAGGAACAGAACCAAGATTTGGGCCAACTCCAAAGCGAGGGATCCTGACCCCTCACCTGTGGTCCCGAGGCAGGGACTGGAGTCCCCTGGACACATAGACCCTCCTAGGAGCTGCAGGAATGGGAAGTAGATGCCCCAGACCAGCAGCAGGACCCAGGGTTTCTGCCCTCCAGAGCACACTGGGACCAGCCACTGCACAGGTGGACACATGGTGCTTTAACCCACACTGGCATAAGGACACCCTCGCTCTCAGGGTGGAAACCGCAGCTGCAATCAGGCCTGGCCTCACTGCTTTAACCCGCACTGGCGGAAGGACGCCATCGCTCTCAGGGTGGAAACCACAGCTGCAATTAGGCCTGGCCTCACTGCTTTAACCCGTGCTGGCAGAAGGATGCGCTCGCTCTCAGGGTGGAAACCACAGCCATGATGAGGCCTGGCCTCACTGCTTTAACTCATGCTGGTAGAAGGACACGGTTGCTCTCAGGGTAAAAACCACAGCTGCAATCAGGCCTGGCCTCACTGCTGGGCACAGCCATATGTGCTGCTGAGGCATCCCAACATCCAGACTCCATCTTTTGCAATGCGTGGGGTTCTAGGAAGAAGCCGGCCAGCCAGGAAGTATCCTGGGCTTTATCCCAGTGACGATGAACTTGGCTTCCAGAGAGGGCGGCTTTTTCCCTGTAGTGACCACCAGGGTCCATGCCTGCACCCACCTTGCTGAAGATAATTTGCTTTCTCATCCATAAAAGAATAAAGTGGACTAATTCATTTCCACGCTTACTTCCAACTCTAAGAACCTGTGTTAGGAAATCAAAAACACTAATCCAAGAAGTAAAGCACGAGATTAATGAAACGACGCAACCATCACAATTCACAGCATTACAAGTTGTTTTTCTTTTCTGGTCTGTTCTTCTCTTTTGGTTTAAATAATTAAAGATACTTGTTGACAAGTAAAAACTTCTCTATGAAACTAAAAAAAAAATGGTTCTAATTAAACATTTAAACATTCTTCCATATACTTTTAAAAACAGTTGTAATTATAGCTCTATTTAATGTTAAATATGTTGACTAAATGAAAAGTTAATTATACAGATGGGCGATTATAAAAAGTAAGATAACATATTCATGTCATCCTGAATAATTAATAAGACCTCTTTGATTTCGTTCAGACCAGGGATTCTGTGCTAATAGGATCTCAGCTCTCTTAAAATAATGGTGAAATTTTAAAATTAGTTTTGTACTTAAACATGTCCCCAAAGTGAAGCACAGCAGCTAATGTGTGTCGAGGTGCTGAGCAGAGTGAGCCGCTCCACGATGGCTGATGCCCTGACTCCCATGGGCTGCGTCCCAGGACCAACACCCTGACTCCCATGGGCTGCATCCCAGGGACCAATGCCCTGACTCCAGTGGGCTGCGTCCTCGGGACCAACACCCTGACTCCCGTGGGCTGCATCTCCAGACCAACGCCCTGACTCCCATGGACTGCGTGCCAGGGACCAATGCCCTGACTCCCATGGGCTGTGTCCCGGGAACCAACGCCCTGACTCCTGTGGGCTGCATCCCTGGACCAATGCCCTGACTCCCGTGGACTGCGTCCCGGGGACCAACGCCCTGACTCCAGTGGGCTGCGTCCCGGGGATCAACGCCCTGACTCCCATGGGCTGCATCCCAGGGCCATCTTAGCGCAATTAAAATTCAGGAAACAGACCAGGTGGCAGGAGGGGGTCTTGCCCTCCAGGAACCTTGTGAGTCTTGCTAGAGGGTCAAACAAGAGAATGAAACCAGCAGCCACTGAATCTGGGCCTGGATGTCCAGGCTTGCCACACATACCCACTGGCCGGCATCCTCCCAGGCCTGCCACACACACACCCGCTGGCCAGCATCTCCCTGAGACCCATCCAGCACAGGCAGCAGCAGTGCCCAGCCCTTGGAGCACAGGGACAGCAGAGCAGGGTCATCAAAGCTGGGCAGCTTCTCCACAAGACCTCCCCGCTCTCAGGGAGCTGAGGGCTCCTCAGTGGGAAATTCCAGCTGAGCTCCAGGGGAAAGCAGGTGGGAGAGCCTGGCTCCTCCGCCCCCATCTCCTCTCCCCCATCTCCTCTCCCCAACCCTGGAACGGGGTCAGGTATCAATGCTAACTCTTGCACTGACTCAATTAATTCAAACAATTCACAAAAACAAACTTACTTTAAGTGTTAATTTCATAAAAAGAAGTAAAATTAGTTCAGATAATTCACATAATTAAAATGATTTTAAATGTTAATTTAATTAAGATAACTCGGTTTTAAAAGCATCATCTGCCTTGGTACGTTCTCCTTACTGCACTTCCCATCTTCCAGGGAGGTTTCCTTCCACCCAGCATAGCAGCAGATTCTAGTGTCTCCGGCGTTCCCAGGCTGCCGTCAGCCCCAGGGGTGCTGACAGTTCTGCAGCCATCGCCATCCTCATTAATCTGCATAAGAACATCCATCCACAGGGATGCTCTGTGGCCCCACGTGACCACATCTGACGTGCAGCTAAACACTTGAGGTGTCGCCTGGTGACAGCGGATGACAGAACTGTGGGCAGGGTGGCACAATCAGTACTCAGCACCTCTGGGCAGCCATGCTCTGAATGTGTTTTTTTAAAAGACCATTCTTTAATGGGTGAACCCTGAGAAGAAATGCTAAAGATTGTTTTTAACTATTTTTATATCGAGACAAATCTTTATCAAACATTCACTCAATGCTAAATGTCACTTCTCCAGCCAACCCCTTTAAAAATACCTAAAATTTAAGACTGTGACACTTTCAAACACATACTTAGTAATGCATTCCCAGGAGCCGAGAGAGCTTAGCAGCTTAGTGTTTTCACATTATATAAGCATGAAGTTTGGTGAAGCATTTTAATATTTTTACCTGAATATTTTAATAAAATCAAAACATCACTTTCACTTTAATACTCTACTTAGAATATAATTTTCTATTAAATAAACCATCAATGTCAGTAACCCACATGCTGATAAACTTCTGAAAACTTAAGAAACTACTAAGTATAATCAAAGACTATTTTTAATTTTTGAGCTGAGAAGAACCTGTGTCAGGAAACAGAATTGAGATTGAAGAAATAAAAGCACAATTTTTTTTTTCTGAAACAGAGTCTCCCTCTGTCACCAGGCTGGAGTGCAGTGGCATAATTTCAGCTCACTGTAACCTCCATTTCCCAGGTTCAAGCGATTCTCCTGCTTCAGCCTTCCGAGCAGCTCGGATTACAGATGCAAGCCACCACACTTGACTAATTTTTGTATTGTTAGTAGAGACGGGGTTTTACCATATTGGCCAGGCTGGTCTCAAACTCCTGAACTCGTGATCTGCCTGCTTCTCCCAAAGTGCTGTGATTACAAGCATGACCCACCCTACCCAGCCTGTACCCCTTCCTTATAAATAAAACCCAGGGCCACCTGTGTACCCAGAACCCTGGGCACTGAGCAGAGAAAACATCCAAGGTGAGAGCGTTCACCTCCCAGCAGTGCCGCAGAGTAGATGGGGTGACTTCAAGCCACAGGTGGCCACACTTCCCCTGCCTCTGGCCCGTGGCCACTGCTCACGTGTTCCTACCCCACTCCAGCCTGAGCCACAGGGTCCTCACGTAACCTTCATGTAACCCAAGGCCACTGCAGCACCTCCTGGAACAAACCATCCACAGGCAGACTGCTCTCCATGCAAGGTACAAAGATTGTTTTTAAAACTGCTGGGCTCTGGAACTTATCCCAGTAATAGGCTAGATTAAGAAAACTGACCAAAAACAGTAGGAAGAAAAACTCATTCTACACATTGAGGCACGAAACATGCACACAGCCTCTGAAATAACTGCAGAGGAGTTTTCTTGAGTTAGGTACTCGGTGGGGTGACCCTACCCCAGAGTGGGGCCACAGCACACAGTGGGAACCAAGGAACATCTCCCAATAAATGTGGGAAATAACTCAACTCCCAGACACAGAAATCACTTTCTTTCTTAAAAGCTTCTTTCTTTTATTCTCAGAAAGATTCTCTTTGGTGGCTTCACTGCTGAAGGGACAAGCCTGTCATCCCCCTCCAGCAGGCTGGCCGCCTTCCAGAAAGCAGCCCTGGACAGTCTCCAGATCCTATAGCCCCACGTCCACCTTGCCAAGTGATGACGCCTCATTACAAAACCTAATCATCAGAAAGAGCCTCCCAATCCATAGCTGGCAAGTGGCGTTTTATTCAGGGAAATGCTAATAAAAACCTGGGGTTCTGGTCAACACTGTCCCCTAGGTACTGAGGCTCCACACGGATCGCACACAGGGAGAGACAGGCCTCTCCCCTTCCTGGCGCCCCAAGCCTCTCGTAACATTTTATTAGCTGAGTTTTGCGACGGTTACTTTTAACCTGCCTGTCCGAGGCAGCTGCACTAAACTACTTGTCCAGGGCAGATCCACCCGCAGTGACTATCAGCCCAAAGTTCGAAGTAGCGCTGGAGAACAAGGTGGTTTCAGGGCGCTACGCTTCCCTGCCCTCTCTTCCAGGGATGCCAAGTAAGTTTCTGCTGCGGCTGATGGCAGGCCACCAATCAACACTTAATTTACAACCAAAAAACCTAAACGTCCTTAAGAGTGAAACCCTATCTCTACTAAAAATACAAAAAATTAGCTGGGTGTGGTAGTGCATGCCTATAATCCCAGCTACTAGGGAGGCTGAGGCAGGAGAATCACTTGGGACCCAGGAGGCAGAGGTTGCAATGAGCTGAGACCATGCCATTGCATTCCAGCCTGGGCAACAAGAGAGAAACTCTGTCTCAAAAAAAAAAAAAAAAGTGATTCTAATGACACCGCCAACATTTTAAGTTCTCCCAGAGGGTAGCATAAAATTATCACACATAATGTAATGCCAATTAGATCAACATTCTGTCCTCACAGATCCATACCTAAATCCTTATTTCAAACTGGTCCCACATTTTTCAGAATTTAGGAAGACTGAGAGGAATAACCAAGAACAAGGAAGGTTTAAGCAGAGATCAATCTTCCTGACTCTCGCTTAGAACTCACCGCAAACTCCTCCTGTGAAATCAGCCTGGATGACAGTCCCTGGCGGCCACACAAAAACAGAAAGAGGATTCCATGAACCCAAGACAGACCCTGCCCTCTAACCCAAGGCAGAGGAGGGAGGCAGACAGTGACAAAAGCCGGAAAAGCAGGGAACTGTGATTCTTCCTGATTTAATGTAGGAGACTGGGCCTAAAAACAAGGTAAATCCACCTGTGAATGGGGTGAGCTCCCAGCTGGCTGTGTAGAGGCTGTGGATATGAAGGAACTTACTTTCCTATACACTGAAGTCCGCCAGGGTCTCCATATCTGCTGGCACCTGCGCCTGGCTGGTCCCTCACAGACTGCGATGGCAGTGGCCGTGTCCAGAAAGAATGTCAAGGACGGACGGACAGACATCCTGGACAGACACTGAACCCAGACCAGGGGTCGGGCGGGGGGAAGTGGCACAGCCTCAGGGCCGGCGGGGCGAGGCCAGGAAGCAGGTCTCTGGGGCGTTGAGGGCCCTGAGTGGGCCTGAAAAGGGCCTGCGTCTCCTCGTCCAACAGAGGCAGGAGCGCTGCCCAGTGTGGGCTGCAGCTGTGGTGAAGCAGCTGGTGTGATGCAGCAGGAGGTTGTGGCCAGCCCTGCCCCCAACCCTGGAGGAGTGACCCAGCTACAAACACTGCCCCAAAAGCCTCTATGTCCTGAGCCCCCAAAGGGGAAGGCAGAAAATGGCCCCAGAGCACTGGGCACTCAGGAGGTGGTGAGACCTCCAGGCCCTGCAGTCAACCGGCAGGCAAGGGCAGAGGTGGCCAAACTGCAGCTCAGTGAAGGGGCCTTGCCAGGAAAGGCCCCCAGAGGCTACCCCACCAGCCGAGACGGGGGTAAAGGGGGGTGAATTATTTCCTGCCCAGAGGCTCCACAGGGGCCTTGGTGGTAACATTTAACCTCGTCCTCTGACAGACAACCATCCAGACAAAGTCACTCACACCTCTGTCAAGCTCTGCACCCAAGTGGAACTGTCACCACAGACGCTGAAGCAGGCAGTGCTCATCTCGAAATTGTACAAGTGGTTTCTCTAGACAGTTCTCCAAATTCTTAATGACAATCCACATTAAACGTGTGTTTTCAGTAACACCTGTGCTCACAGCTATGTATAAAATAACTTTGTCACAAAGAAAACTAGGTGGTGAACCCAGGAGAAGGAAATCCCCACGACGAGTCGAGAGAACATCAACAGCCGGGACGTCGGCTCTTCCCAGCTGAAACCAAGAGCAGCTTGGCTGGAGTCACTTCCGTTTTAATTTCCAGATTTATTTTTACTTTCCCACATTTTCATTATAGAAATGTTCAAACATATCTAAAAAGTGGAAGAACAATACAATGAATGCCCAAGTTTTCTTCACGTGGAGATCCAACAACTGCTAACATTTAGTTAGATTTGTTTTCTCGCTCTCTATGTAGATCATATATAGACATATTCTCTCCTCTGGAGCCACTCGAAGGTGAGAGGCTCCTGCCGCCTCCCCAAGTCCTCAGGCACGCATTCCCTAAGAACATGGGCCCCTCTCCTATGCAGCTGCAGCACCATCATCAGCAGACAAGAACCAGTTCAGAGCATCGCTGTCCAGTTTATATTCAGTTAACACACTTGTCCCAAAAACGTCTTTTCTACCCGGGCCACACATTGCGCCTAGTGACTCTCCTTCCCCATCTTCCTCTGGGACAGCCTCACACCCCTTTTATTTGTGACCTGCACTCTGAGAGTCCAGGGCCATCGTCTTGCAGCACATCCCCTAGCCCAGACGCATCTGTTTCTTGGGGAGTCATTAAATTCCCTCCTATGCACCTCCATACCCTGTAAACAGGAAGTTTAAGTCTAGAGGCATGATCATCTTCCGTCAAGTGCTTCTCAGCATGGCAACTTCCCAGTAAGGCTGCCGGTCCACGAGAGGCGCGAGTTCCTACTCCTGGTCACTGACAGTGCAGCTGAGACCAGCACCATGTGGACCCATGCACGCTAGCACCCACACCCCCAAATCAGAAACGCCTGGAGGGGGTGCGGGCAGCAGAGAGGTGTGAACCGCAGAGGTGTGAGGCAAGAACAGGGTCAAATCATAAGGTAACGTCTGACTCCAGATGGTCCCACCTGGGTAAGACAGTGACATCTCCCTACTAAGTATCTGAAGCCTGAGAATACAACAGAAAATTCACAACCTGCCTTCATCCACCCAGGCTGCTATCACAACACACCGTAGGCTGGGCGGGTGCTGACGAACAGCAGAATTTTGTTTCTTATGGCCCTGAGGCTTGGAAGCCCACGATCAAGGCCTGACAGGTTTGTCTGGTGAGGGCTTCCTGGTTCACAGACGGCACCTTATCGCTGGGTCCGGACATAGTGGAAGGAGCGAGGGACACTCTGTAGTCCTTTTATGAGGGCACAAATCCCATTTATGCAACGCCACCCTCACAACCTCCTCACCTCCCAAAGGCTGCACCTCCTAGTACCATCTCCTCGGGGCTGAGGATTCCAACTTGTAAATCTTGGGGAAACACAAACATTGCAAAAGGCCATCATTTAATTTTTCAAAAAGGCACTTTTGCTTCTACAAAGTCTCAAGATAAAATCAAAAGAAAGAGGCCTTCAGAGAAGTCAATCCACACAGTTCTCCCAAAAGGGCAAACAATCGATAGCCACCACTTTTTATCCAAGACCCAGTGAGTGCCCCGGTCTGCATGACTGATTCTAAATCGCCGGACCTCTCCTCTGCCACTCAAAGAGGCCAGAGTCACCCCTCAGTCCAGAGCTTAACACCAAAGCAGAGCTGCCTGAGCAACACCAGCTAATCCAGTAACACAAGCCAAGACTCCTGCACAAGGCCTCATCCCTCCACCAAGGAAACGAGGAAGGGCCAGATGTCTGGCAGCCCTTCCTTCCTTCCTCCTCTGAAGCCCCAGAGACACAGCCCCAGCCAGGTGGAGGACAGGTATGTGCCTCAGGCATCACAGGGGTGACATCAGCTGGGCACCAAGTCTGAGAAAATGAAAACAGGACTGCTGTGAAGAGTTCAGGCACAATCACCTCTGAGCTAAATTCTAAATGCAATGTTATTTCAGATCTATGTGGAAGTAATTATTTAAAAGTATATATGAATGGTGACTAGCAACCAGGATGATAAGTACTCAATATGTGTTTGATGAATAACTCAATTTTTAAAATTTATGAAAAGAGCATGCTCTATTTAGGAGAATTCTATTTAATTTGACATCCTAACTATACAGTGGCTCCTTCATGCTGACAGCAGAGTTTGCTTCAGTTAACTCAGAAAAAAGGTAAGTAACTCTAATAAGAAACCAAAAGGCTTTACAGAGAGTAAAATTATGGCGCCAATTCAACTGTGCATGGCAATTTCACCTAAATGTTTAAATTCTCTAAGCACAATACTCAGAAAACACGACATAACATAAATCAGTGTATCCCCTCAAGCACTATCACCTAGAACTTGACAAAGTTTGACTGTGAGGTACAAGAAAAGGGGGGATGAGGCCAACAAGTTCCTTCCCCTCTCCCCTTACATCCCATTTTGGTGATCAACTTAATGGAGAGAAATTCCTGCTTCAGGTTTGCAGACACTGGAGCAATTCTGGCATTGATTCACCCAGGACTCTAGAAGGCTGGAAGTCTGCAGGGTGCACATATTTAAAATCAAAGGAGCACTGGAGTGGTGGAAAGAGGTGCCCACTAAGGCGTCATCATTTCCAGAACAGGCTCTGATTCCACCTACGGACCCTTTTGCAAAAAGCCATTGCTACAAACCCACAGCCAGCAGGAGGAAACACACAGGAGACCCCAGTGCCCTCCTGGCTTCCCAGAAGGTTTCAGAAGGATGAGACACGTAACCCATGCTCAATCCTGAACCCTCCTCCCTGCATTCAGTTTGATGCGTGCCATCTGCCTGAGGTCCCAGGATGGGCACAAGGCCATGCCTCAGGTTGGCAGGGTGCTGCCCAGAACATGGTCCACACAAACGGACGCGTCAGGTCAGGAGGGTGCTGCCCAGAACACAGTCCACACAAGGGGACGCATCAGGGCAGGAGGGTGCTGCCCAGAACACGGTCCACACAAGGGGACACATCAGGTCAGGAGGGTGCTGCTCGGCTCATAATGGGCCCAAGGGCACATGTCAGGTCGGCAGGGTGCTGCCCAGAACATGGTTCACACAAGGAGACGTGTCAGGTCAGAAGGCTGCTGCCTGGCTCTCGATGGGCACATGGGAATGCATTAGGCTGGCAGGGTGCTGCCTGGCTCTCAGTATCAGCCATATGTGCACATTCTCCACTGAAGTCACGTTGGAAGCCCTTTCTGGCAGGTTTAGGAAGCTCGTGTCCAAGGTCATTAAATGCATGGTAAGCTTGCCTTGGAGGAATTTTACTTTGCTAATGACAAGGAAGTATTTTCATTGCACTGAATAGTTTAAAGCGTGCTTTCTTGTCCACTGGCTTTTTGAAGTAGGCATACTGTGCTTGTTTTACAGATTAAATCAAGGCTCTAATACATTTAGACCCCTGTCCCAGATACACACAAATCAGCGGCATCACTAGAATGTGTTTTGGACGACGGGAGGAAGCCAAATCGCAGCATTACCCACCAACACTGCTAAAAGTGTATTTCCAAATGTGTCTCCCCGGCCCGGGCTGGGTTCACAGATTCCACTGACCACAGGGCATCTGCCAGGCACTCTGCGTGCTTTCTCCCACACCTGCCACGCCTGTGGCCTGTGCCTGTCCCTCCACGTGCCAGCGCATACCACACAGCTAATGCACACCTCCCATAGGCGGCCAGTGCCTGAACGTCCCCACTGCTGGCGGGGTTCCCATAGGCTCTGCAGGACCCACAGAGCCCCACCTCAGCCACCAGAAGCTTTGCTTTGTCCCTAGAGGTGCCCTTTGATGGGACAACACAACAGATGGCCAACTGTGAGATAATTAAGCCTCGGGAAATCACAGCGACCTTACCTTGAGAACTCACCACTCTCCACAGCACTACATTCCGAAGGGTGGGTCACCAGAATCGGGGAAGAGATGCCCAACGTTCCCTCTTGCCCTGACAGCCTCAGAAACTGCTCCCCTCTGTTGGTTTCTCGCCGCACCTCAATAAACTGAGCTCACAGCAAGCGGCGGGCAAGGCCTGCTCGGCTGGAGTAAAAAATGCACAGCAGACCTGGGGTGGATGCAACGGGGGAAGAGCGTGAGTAGGCCCTAAGAACCTGGCGGCAGCACTGCCAATCAAGGCCAGACTCCAATTGTGGCAGCAGCAATGGCATTGGGCAAGCCACGGAGAAAGCCCCACCCAGGGGGGCTGCGTGAACCAGCAGCGACTGCAAACCAATGTGCTCATCGCACTGAGCACATGCACATGTGTGTGGACACATGTGAATATGTTCCAGTTAACATGATGCTACATCATAATCAACAATGCTTCCCCTCAAGCTTCATTACATGTCACCTGGCACACTGAGACTTTGTTTCCTGCCTCTCTTCCTATACAAAAAAAAGTGGAAAATGGGTCAAAGATCACTCACAACAAATTATTGCTAATTGCAAAAAAAAAAAAAAAAAAAATCCCAACCTCATCTTGGAAAACCTCAAGGCAACACTTCATTCTTTGAGGTCATGGTTTAGACCCCTAGGTGGGTCTGCAACTGCGGGGAATCCCCAGATGGGCAGTTTTGGGGCCAGCAAGGACACCTGCCATGCATCTAGGTCTCAGCAGGTGGCTCCAGGACCTCGGCTGGGTCACCAACCTATTCCTGTACTCAGACCCCGCTGGGAACGAGGGCACCAGCCCACACATCTCTACTCCCGAGGCTACCTCCCCTACATTCTGCTGCACTGCTGGATTCCATGCCTTAGAGATCCCTGGCACCTTAAAGTTGACATTCCCCCACCAGCCCTCACAAAGATGATACTCATCCCCACCTGCTCAGTACCCAGGGAGAAAGGAACCCAGGTCTCAGCTCAATTTTCTTCCAGTCCACTGAAATGATGGCTGGCCAGCAGCGCTGGTGCATAGCACCGCCAGGTTACCTGTGAGGAAAACAAAGCGGAACAGATGTACTCAAGTCAGCTGCGGCAAGTGCTTCTACATTTCTGCTCCAACAAGGAAAGGCAGGCGGCAAAGCGCGTGGCTCACACCTCTTGTCCTTCCTGGTTGGGGCAGGGGTATAGAAGCATTTTAGGAGGCAGAGGCAGGAATAACACTTGAATTTGAGACCAGCCTGGGCAATGTAGCAAGATCCCGTCTCTACAAAAAAAAAAAAAATTTAGCCCCAGTGTGGTAGCGCATGCCTGTAGTCCCAGCTACTCAGGGGGCTGAGGTGGGAGGATCACCTGAGCCCAGGAGGCAGAGGTTACAGGGAGCTGAGATTGCACCACTGCACTCCAGCCTGGGCAACAGAGCAAGACCCTGTACCAAAAGAGAAAAGAAAAGAAATACTGGAGACCACTAATAATTCCAAATAGTGCCTACTAATCTGAAATCTTTTCCAGATATGATGAAGGAAATCATTTTTCTTCCCATACCCATTCTAAGGAAACATTTCTGTTTTTCTGCTGCACAATTGGTAACCTGCTCTTTCAGATCCTGGCCTCTTGCAGCCATGAATATGCCAAGCAGGGCTTGCTGGTGTGCAAGCAAAGCAGAGCTCTGAATCCTCAGCATCCTCAGACCCACTGGGAGCAGGGGAAGGGATGCTGGACTCCTGCCTCCAAAGGTCACACTGGGGTGGGGCAGGTCTAGGGTGGGGCAGGTTTGCACTTCTAACGCATTCCAGTCTACGGCATACCACCCTAAACACATCCGATCTAGTCCAATGCATACCAGAGGGTGGAGTCACACACACAGGGCAGGTCACAGAGCAAGTGTCCAGCCACCAGGCCACCAGGTGCCTATTTAAATGCAAACCAACCAAGCAGCTTAGCTCAAACAGGTTTACGCTCTTAATGCATTGACCAGCACAGCCAGCGATAAATATCAATCCTATGTTAGACCTTCTGCTTACTGACAATCAGCGCAATGGCCTGAATGTCAAAGCTGAAGGGCGTGTGCCAGTCAGGGCTCCGCACACCCCGATTCCAGGCCATGGCACGAGGGCGCCCTCACCGGCATCAGGGTCTCACAGACCAGCTCGGTGCTCACACTTACTGAAACATGACCACACTTTCAGCCCTTCATTTATCTGTACCCTACAGTAGTGTTCAAGGGAGGCTAACTTAAGAAAGGAACATAATATAAACATCTGTGAACTCCTCCTCCAAATCCACTGTGTGGTCCTCCAGAAAGAGAAAGATTAAAAAGAAAAAGGAAATTTAAGAATCAAACAAAGTCCGGGCACAGAGGCTCACGCCTGTAATCCCAGCACTTTGGGAGGCCAAAGCAGTCGGATCACCTGACATTAGGAGTTCAAGACCAGCCTGACCAACATGGAGAAACCTCGTCTCTACCAAAAATACAAAATTAGCCAGGCATGGTGGTGTATGCCTGTAATCGCAGCTACTCATGAGGCTGAGGTAGGAGAATCGTTTGCACCTGGGAGGCCAGAGGCTGCGGTGAGCCAAGTTCTTGCCATTGCACTCCAGCCTGGGCAACAAGAACAAAACTCCATCTAAAAAAAAAAAAAAAAAAATCAAACACAGGGCCAGGCACAGTGGCTCATGCCTGTAATCCCAACACTTTGAGAGTCCAAGGCGGGTGGATCACTTGAGGCCAAGAGTTTAAGACCAGCCAGACCAACCTAGCAAAACCCCATCTATACTAAAAATACAAAAATCAGCCAGGCCTGATGGCACATCCCTGTAATCCCAGCTACTTGTGAGGGGCTGAGGAACGAGAATTGCTTGAACCAGAGGCAGAGGTTGCAGTGAGCCAAGATCACGCCACTGCACTCCAGCCTGGGCAACAGAGTGAGATTCTGTCTCAAAATAAAAAAATCAAACACAGGAGCCCATGGGGCAAGCCCTTGCCCCCCTCCATGTCAGCTATGCTGCGCCAGACAGGAACGTGCCAAGCTCAAAGAAGAGTCCACCTGACTGGGTAAACGACGTTACTACTCTAATCACACAGGCTTGGCACTAGCCTAACCCTCGTTATGTCTGTGTCACTCATAAGCAAGCATACAGGGAATCCCTCTGGCCATCCGATGACCATCCATTGATAAGTAAAAAGTATTAATTCTGGCTGGGTTGCAGAGTTGCACAAATCAATACTTGTTACTGTTCACAAATGTTCCACTTGAGGGTAGAGTGAAGCTACAGAATTGGGAAGAACTTCACAGATGTACGAGGGGTGCATTTAAGGAAAAAATGTAAGGAAGAGGTGAGAACACGGAATATCCTAACCTCTGTCTTTTCATCACCCTCTAAATCCTATGATTCCAGTTCTGTTCATTCCCCAGTGAAAAATAACAAGTGATTCACACTCAGGCACAAAGTGGCTTAGGAAGCTATGGCCGTTTTTGAAAGATGAAACAATTTAGAAGATCAGGATTCCATGAGCGTATTCCTTACTTAAAAAGAGAAGACACTGGAGTTACACATAAGCATGCCAAGGCTGTCTTGAAGGCCAGCAGCCCCTCAGAAGAACAGAGAATGTGCAGCCTCCGCAGACCAAGGCAGGTGGCCGGGCCCAAGATGGGGGATGGGGAGGCTGCAGGAGGATTGCAGAGGGAGTGGTCCTACCCACAGCCTCTCGCAGAAATTCCTAATTAGACCCTGACAGCAACTCTGTTTACTGAATTGTCTCCTGGTCACTAAGAAGAGTGAAACTGTTGAAAGCCTACAGCCAACCCCCTGAATAATAGTCATGATATATTTTAGAGACGGAAAGGATCCCATCACAATCTCAGACATGAACACAGCTGCAGGTGTATCCTGCAGTGACTTCTTGCTCTGTCAGGGACACGGCCCACCATAGAACCATACGGGTTCTGCCCAACACCCCCATTTCAGGGAGTCTGGGCAGGTACAGCTGAAACAGTACCAAGGGGGCAACCTCTGCCCCCCACTTCTCAAAAGTACATGCAGAAGCAGACAGAATGAACGCTGTCCCCAAGCCTCAGACATACAGAGCAGCACTGCCGTCTGTGAAACAAGAACAAAAGTCGCATGGGAAGGTGAGCGTGAAAATAAAAAAATCACAGTAGAATTACAGTGAAGATGGATGAGATGGGGGAGGATTGTGAGGAAGCTGAGAAAGGAACTGAGGACCTGAAGATGCACCTCAGGGCCAGGACATTCCGACAAGACAAGAAAGAAGCCTACGGACAGACAAGGTGGGGACATCATCTTCATCATGGAAATAAAGGGGAAAAGCCTGAAAACATCAGTTTCCTACCACGAAGCAAAAATCAAGCTGGCCTCAGACTTCTCCTCTACAACACTGGATTCAAGAAGACAAACACATGGTATCTGTGGGGTCTGGCAGGAGAGCCGGCGCAAAGGTCCCGGAGCTGCCATCTTCAGAAGCAGCCGCAACAGCCTCAGATCCGGTGCAGTCTCGTCTTGAAAAATCAGAGTATACGCCCTCATCAAAGCAGAGCCACAGCTGGCTGCAGGGGTTTGGTGTAAGGCAATTTATAAATCCTTCTCCTTGCAGACCCCAAACTCGAGAGGCCGCTGGTCACACCCTGGAAGGAGCTCGGCCCAAGGGACGCCCTGTGCCTCCTCTCTGCTCCATCTCTAATGCCAAGAAACATTTACTCATAAAAGTACGTTATTTCCAATTTGTTAATTGTATATGTTGTCTATAAAGAGACCAAGAAAATTGATAAAAATATTGATGACTTGATCATCAATCATCAATGTATTGGTGTATTATAACTAATTTTTAAACAAAACATGTTGTCTAAATTTTCCAGAATGAACAAATACTCCTTTTTTTTTTAACAAGAAAGGTGCTTTTTTTTTTTTTGAGATAGAGTTTCGCTCTTATGCCCAGGCTGGAGTGCAAGTGCAATGGGATGATCTTAGCTCACTGCAACCTCCACTTCCCGGGTGCAAGTGATTCTCCTGCTGGGATTACAGACATGTGCCACCATGCCCAGCTAATTATTTTTTGTATTTTTAATAGAGACAGGGTTTCACCATGTTGGTCAGGCTGGTTTTGAATTCCTGACCTCAGATGATTAGCCTGCCTCGGCTTCCCAAAGTGCCAGGATTACAGGCGTGAGCCATCGTGCCCAGCCACGTGCTTCTAAAGTCACCATAAACAATTACACACCCATCCTATGATCGTGGTCTCACAATAAAAAGTGAACAGCATAAACAGCAGAAGGAAGTGCATGAATATGTTGACAGTGTTTATCTCTGAATCATGGGGGGCCTATTTTGCCTTCCATTTCCCTATGTTTGACGTGTCACTTCTGTAATACAATAATAGAGCAAACGCAATAGTTCAAGAAACACCATTGCCCACTAGGACATAAATCCCGTCTCCCCCAAAATGCTGCAATACTGCGTCCCCCCACCTCTGATTTTATCTTTTAAGTCAGCTAGGTTTTCTCCCCTAAAATGAAGCATGTTGTATCATTATTCTTTAAATTAAGGTGACTTAACATTCACACAGATTTAAACACCTTTTGGAAAGGTGACATGTAAAGTTTAACTAAGATTTGTTTGTTCTGAGAATAGCCAGGGCTCATTCCCAGGTGAGGGGCCTCCGGAAACACTGGCTGTATCAGCCGGGCACTCACCTGGAGAAACAAGCCCTTGACATCTCCACCCTCCACCTGGCCCCAGCAGGAATATGGTACAGAGCCGAAGACAGGCCACTCTATTAAAACCCCAAGGGCTGTTTCCAGGAGCTCCTCACTGCCCCATGCTCCCCGCACCGTGTGCAGGTACTGGAGTCTCTATCCAGCCTCCCCCAAGGCTCTCCACGCCCACACACCACACCTCCTTCTACCCCACACTGACCTGCACCACCCAACTCCCCATGTCTCTTACTGACCACCCGCCTTGACTCCCCCATAGCCTGGAAACTGCAAAGCTGCCTAGCAGCAAGAGGGGACGGGTGGCAACCATGGCAGCCGGGTGGCAACCATGGCAGCCAGGTGGCACCTGCTCCCGCAGGCCTGCAGGGTCACAGGGCCTTCCTCACAGAGCCATCTTTAAGCACAAGTACAGAGAGAAACAGATGCAGCTTTAGCTTTACTTTGCTGTGAATACTGTTAAATTAACTTTATAACACTTGGTTATAACATGCATTAATTTTTATAGCAATTACTAAAATAACAACTCATAATGCATTCATTTACCATATTAAGCCAAGCAACTCAAAAACCAAACACACAAGCAGAAATTTATAGGACTGTAGTAGTTTTTGTGAGGCTGTCAAATTACTTTAAGCTCAAAATTAAAGTAATTAAATCTGTGACTCTCAACTGGGGGAGGTGGCCACACACAGAGGGGGGAAGTTAAAATCCTTTTTTTTCTTCCAAACCTCACACAGACCCACTCGGTTGGTAATTTCCATCACTGGAATTATGTTCTGTTCCTTAGGTTAAGAACAACTGCCTAATGCCTGTTAAAAATAATGTTTCTTCTTTTCCTAAGCGAATGTGAAATGAGCCATGGTGGCAAGGTGGGCGAGAAGAGGAAAACTGAGTCCGCGCCCACATTTGATGGTGGCTTAATGCACCTCAGGGTGTGTTCTCTTTGCCTTCATTAATTTCCAGGTAGTAAGAAAGCAATTTTTCTCATTGGAAAAGGAGAAAATTAAGTGACTTCAAAATAATATAATTTCCTTAAGCAAAACAACAGAGAACCAACTTTTCCTTTCTTCACATTACCCAATAATTCTAAGACTTAGGATTCTGTCACGTTACAGCAAATGCCATTCATTAAAGGGAAGTCGGAAGTCAGAACACAGTGTGTGCTATTCAAATTCTCAATGAATAATTAACTCAAATGTGCTCAGAGTGCTATAAAATGAAATTAATTTATTTTTAGTTTAACCCAAAATCCCAAACCACTTGCCAAATGATCCTCTATTTATCTTACATAAAGGGCAGGGTCTTTCTGGCAGAAAACCACTGAAGTTTTTATTTGCAGTAAGAGCAGCATGCTTTCTTATTATTAAACAAGGGCATAGCCCCCTCGAGGGGGTCACCCATCACCCACATCCCAGTGTGTCACAGTTTTGTGGCACACCATTAACACATCAAAACGGAAAAGGAAATTTAAGCAGTGTTTGCTGTTCAAAGTTCACGTCAACAATTCCTTATTAGGAAGGTACTTTTGAGCCTTTCCTCCTATGTCTGGTAGCTGCCAGCAACCCAGTTCCAGGAGAGAAAACAGCTCGACACCTCTGCAGCCCATAGAGTCCTCTTGTTGGGACAAGGACCCCCCAGGAGAAAGGAGCCCCCAGCAGGGTCAACACTGGAGGTCCTGGGGGTGGATGGTAGTGGGGAGGCCACGCGGGGAGGGCTATTCCATGTTCTCTTCCCCTCAGGAGACAGCTGGCCCACAGGAACACAGCAGCAGATGCAATTTCAGGGCCAGGGACCATGGTGCCCTGGGCTGTGGACCACACCAGCTCACAGCCACTGCATGCCCCACACCAGGGCTATGGACCACGTCAGCTCACAGCAGCTACATGCCCCAGACCGGGGCTATGGACCACACCAGCCCACGGCAGCCGCATGTACCAGACCAACACAAGAAGAGCACAGGCTGACAACACCTCTGTCTAGAGTAATCCTTCCTAAGAGAGTCCACAGCCACTTCTATCAGGTGCTCTTCCCCCACCCCAGCTGGTCCCTCCATGACAGCCGTGTCTCTGAGAACAGGATGTTGAGCCAGGAGGGGCATTGGTCCCTTCAGGTCGCAGGGGCTGCCAGGCAGCACCTTCCACCTGCCGAGGGCCAGCGGTGTGGAAGCCATTCCACAGTGCACAAGCTGGCGAGGGGCCTCCCAGCCTTAGAACCTGGACAGCTTCTGGCCAGAGTGCTCTGGGCTGACCCCCTCCTTACACTCACTTCCTTGCATAATATAGTTCAAATTGTTTTCCGTAATTTACAACTGGAATCCTGGGTGATCCACCACGGAACCCAGATGTCCTCAGTTCTGCCTTGGTTCCCACTTGTGAGAGGCCCATGGCATAACAAAAACTCTCCCTGGGATTCCTGCGTGTGTCCCCGCAGGACCCTGAGGCTGCACAGCTCTGGCTGTTTCCCTTCCAGAGCTTGGAGCTGCCCTCTCTGCATCTCTCCCAGTACCAGGGCTCAGGCCCCAACCCCGGTTTCTGCGGAAGCCCTTCCTTCCGTCCCAGCCCCTGCCACCCGTCCTGGTCTCACCACACTCAGCCAATGTCCATTGGGGGCCTCAGAGGGCGCCTCCACCTGCCCAGGTCTGGGACCACCGCCTCCCCTGCATATCTACAGACCCTGTCCTCACCTGCATCGCACCAATGATGGCACCATGGCGTGGGTTCTGGTCACCGGTCAGCCTCCCCCACCAATGTCGACTTACAAGTGGGGCCACCAACATGGACATTTCCATCAGGAACCACCTACTTTCGCATCCCCAGCACTGTGCTCAGGTCCCAGGGAGGTGCCAGCAAACTGAGGAACAACCAAACTAGTGACTGAATGAATAAGTATGTTAAGTTGTTAAGTAGAAAATAGCAGAAGGGTTAGTAGAATGTACAAGTAACAATTACAGTTTTATGAAAATCAGTATCCACATGGAAGGTATTATGCATAAAAAAGCTTAACTTTGTTTCAGCGCGTTTCCAATTAAATGTTTTTAAGCAATATTTCCCCTAAAAGGTGTGTCTTTTATAAAACAAGAATACAAGGCTCTTAGGCCAACCTGGAACATTTATTCGAATTCACATCCCCCAAATTTTCCGTATCCTAAAATCTGGACTTTTGTCAAATAGTGCCCTTAGCACAGAAATCTCTCCAAGGAGCCTGGCATACCGTGGCCAGTTCATCAGTCATCATCACCAGCAGCTGTGGCATGAGAGGGAAGGTATGTGAAGAAACCAATGGGGAACCACAAAAGAAATCACCTATGACTGAAAACAGCCATCCGCAGTATAATCAGGGAGGTGGTTCCAGGATCCCATGGACACCAAATCCAGGCACATTCCAGCCCCATAGATGCATCTGCTGAATCTGCGTGTACAAGAGTCAGCCCTCCAGACACAAGTTTCACATGGCAGGAATACTTTGTTTTTTCCCTGAGTTTGGCTGAAAAAAGCCACATGTAAGTTGACCCACAAAGCTCAAGCCTGTGTCATAGAAGAGTCAACTGTATGCAACTGACACTGATTCCTACTAACAATATCCAAATCTTAGCATATGCAGCTTGGTAAACAAAATGAGCAAAATTCAAAAACTAAAACAGAATCTTTTCCTGCCAGTTGCCTCACAGCGGTCACACACCAAGCAGTAAACCCTCACAAGACTGTGGGCGTCTCAGGGCACCCCACCTCCCCAAAGACCAAGGGGTCACAGTTCCACATTATCCAACAATGCTTTAGATGCAGCCTCAAGCCTGGGAGCTCTCCCAGCCAGCCTAGAGCAGCCCCAGAGAAGAGGTGTGAGGGGTGATGTCCACAGTTCCTTAAAAATAAAAAAAGTCAGATATTCAGTTCCACATTTAAAATGGTCATGGCAGCCAGGTGCGGTGGCTCATGCCTATAATGCCAGCACCTTGGGAGGCTGAAGTGGGCAGAGCACTTGAGGTCAGGAGTTCAAGACCAGCCTGGCCAACGTGGCAAAAACCCATCTCTACTAAAAATACAAAAATTAGCCAAGCACGGTGCCATGTACCTTTAATCCCGGCTATTTGAGAGGCTGAGGCAAGAGAATTGCTGGAACCCTGGAGGCAGAGGTTGTAGTCAGCCGAGATCGCACCACTGTACTGCAGCCTGGGCGACACAGCGAGACTTTGTCTCAAAAATGAAAAAACAAAAAACAACATATGCATGCCTAGTCCTTGGAGTTGTGGCAACAAAGCTGGCAACATATTTTGGGTGTTCACAATCGATGTTTTAACATGAGCAACACTGCAAGTCTCAATCTTGATCTTGCTACAGTTATCACCCATTACAAATTAAAACAAGAGCCATAATTCTGTCTCCTACTAAAATATCCTAATTGAGACATGTTAACACAATACATTTCTTTGGGTGAGAAAGTCTCCACCAGGGTGGCGAACAGAGGGCCCACCAATTGTGTGGTGGCCCTAACCACCGAGGACTAGCAAATCATCCACAGCAAGGGTGGCAACTCAAAAAGAACACTAAATTGCTCTTTGACATTAATTCTTAAAACTTGAGAAACTTAAGTTCTCTTTGTAAAAGACTTGAGAAAGGATGAAGTCAGAAATAGCTCAGAAGAGACAACCCTTGCTAATCATGTCTGCATTAACAGATCCCCTAAAAGCATCTCTTCCAACAGGGACTCGGACTGCAAACAGGAACGCCACGCATACCTTTCCCAAATTACCCAGTCCCGACCCATCCACGCCTCACTCTGCCCCTCAGGAGGCCCCAGCCAAGTCCAAGAAGGAAATAACCCACAGCAGAGGCATGCGCAGGCAGTGAGGGCAGTGGTGTCTGGGGATTCCACTCCATAAACCTTGGCAGCACTCCTTATCGGTTGCTGCTGGAGATTTGCTAGTGGCGCTTTCATTCTTCACAGCTGCTATCTGATCTCATGCTAATCAGTGTTTTTCTGACAACAAAGTCAAGATTTCTTGGAAGAGACTGCCAGATGAAAAAACAGGAGAAAAGGCATAAAAGGTAGAAAAGCCAGAAGCCCGTTTCTGTACTCAGCTGGTCAGGTGAAGTCATTTAAGTGCAGAATGAGCTGGGCATTCCAAATACGCAGGGTTTTCCAATTTTGTTAAAACGAAACCCAGCTTATGAAAAGGCCCGGACTTCCCATAATGTGTGGTATTTATAGTGTGGAGGGCACTGTAGAGAAGTCATCAGAATATTAACAGCCAAGATCCACTGAGGCTCTGCCATGTTCAAGGCATGAAGCAACTACTCACATAAAACACCTCACTTCATCCTACACAGAATACACAGACTGCTTCACAGAACACTACAGGAGAGGGACCACCAAATGATCCCCAAGTAATGAATACCTTAAAAGTAAGAAAGCCAACCTCCTCCCTGTCTCTTATCTCCCTATCCTCATTTTCATAGAACCAAAGAAATATCAAGGGCCAGGGACACTGCACTGAAGCACGCTATCCTGGTGGTTATACTCTCTACTATGGAGCCTGACAGTGTCTGTTCTGTGCTATTCGAGGCTACTTTCCATACGACACGAGTATGACACTGTTTGTTCCATTCTATGCTACTCTACAGAATAGACTATTTGTTCTACACCATATCATACAATTCCACTCTATATGATAGATTATACTGTTTCAATTCTACACTCTATAATACTCTACTATCTGTTCTATTCTATACTATTTTTCTTCTATACCGAAAGGAATTAGCCAGCTTGCTTAGGCAGACAGTAAGGGAACGGTCTCAGAGAGCCTCCCACCCATGTTTTGTGCAGATAAGGAAACTTGCACAGGGAACTTGCCTAAAATGCCCTCGGCAGACTAAGGGCCCACATGTGCACAGGGTAGGGGGGGAATGGGGTGGAGCCACCAGAAATTCGCTCCTTACCAGCCCCATCAGCTTCTATGTAAAAGCCCTCGTAGTCAACTGGGAAGGGGCAACTGGCCACCTGCTTTCAGGACCCCTCTTTTCACTGAGAGCTTTTCTTTTCACTTAATATAATTCTACTGCACTACTCTTCAATATCCGCGTGCCTGTTTCTTCCTGGTCATGAGACACGAACCTGGACCTAGCTGAGCTAAGGAGTAAAAAATCCTGCATCAGTGCTACAAAACACTATCCTCTCTGTTCTGTGCTGTGACTCTACTATTCCACACTACAGTATATAATATTAACACTATGCTGTGTGTTCTAATCTAGACTGTATTATGCTATATTGCTAGTTCAGTGTATACTATACAATACTATCCAGCTTGTTCTATTCTAAACTATATAAAACTATTTGTTCTATTGTATACTATACTATATAATGTTATACTGTTTGTTCTATGCTACCCTATATAATATTATACTATTTGTTCTATTCTGCACTACTCTGTATAATTCTATCCTGTTTGCTCCATTCTATGCAATACATGCATTGCTTTACCATGATCTACCATACAAAAGTAGAGCCAGTTATACTTTCATAATCTCTTTTCCAAGCTCTTATCCAGTGCAGTATTCAAATGTGATGTTTTACTATGCCTCACATAAGTGCACATTTCACGATAATCAATGCCATTTCCTATGGTTATAGAATTCTGTCACTATGATTCTATTGATATGGCTTCTTGGGGCTTTTCTGTAAGTCCTCTGCAGGGTCTCTTTTCCTAGTGAAAAGAACAGTAAGGTCCCAGTAAGATCCTATGAAACCAGCATCAGCACAGGCTCACCACTGTGCACACTGCTGGACTCCATGTGGAAGGAGTGACAGGAAGACAGACAGCTGTCGGTGGATGGCAGGCTATAAGGACAAAGTGGATTACAGAACTGAGGCAGGTGCCAATGCTCTGGCACATCTGAGGGTCAATCCCAATTCTAGCCGCTCACAGAAAGGCAGAGGTGACTTAGCACGAAGAGCATGGAACTTTGCTTTAATAAAGCAAATGCTTAAAACCCACTGTGAGGAAGCCACAGTGAAATAGCAATAGGCTCCACTAATAAGTGCTGCTTTAAAAAATGGAAGGGAGAGGGTTGATTTTCACATGGGCCGTGTGCAAAGTTGGCTGCACCTGCCGCTGGACCTGCCACTGGATCTGCTGCTGGACCTGACACTGGACCCGACACTGAATCTGCTGCTGGACCTGACGCTGGACCCGACACTGAATCTGCTGCTGGACCTGATGCTGAATCTGCTGCTGGACCTGACGCTGGACCCGACACTGAATCTGCTGCTGGACCTGACGCTGGATCTGCTGCTGGACCTGACATTGGACCTGCCGCTGGACCTGATGCTGGACCTGACGCTGGATCTGCCACTGGAACTGACATTGGACCTGACTCTGGACCTGACACTGGATCTGCCGCTGGACCTGACACTGGACCTGACTCTGCACCTGCCGCTGGACCTGCTGCTGGATCGGACACTGGACCCGACACTGGACCTGACACTAAATCTGCCACTGGACCTGACACTGGACCTGATGCTGGACCTGCCACTGGTCTTGCTGCTGGACTTGACTCTGGACCTGCCACTGGACCTGACGCTGGACCTGACGCTGGACGTGCCGCTGGTCTTGCTGCTGCCACTGGACCTGCCACTGGACCTGCCGCTGAACCTCCTGCTGGACCTGACGCTGGACCTGACGCTGGTCTTGCCACTGGACCTGACTCTGGACCTGCCGCTGGACCTGACGCTGGACCTGACACTAACAAATGCTGCAAATCTTTATGGAGAGAAAAATACAATGCATCTGAGAGCAGCTGTCCCAGCTCTGGATGAAGCTGGCAGAACTAGGAGGCAGCAGAGACACGCATCATTTAGAGGGCAGAGTTGGCGACCTTCCTGTAAGTCCAGAAAAGCTCAAACTGCATGACTGCAACTAGAAATACCAATCATTAGCCAGACCTCCTGGCAAATATCACCACTGACCCGGTGTCATTCTGTGTGGTGTATTATATCACATGTACAGGAAATCATTCACAAAGCCTTTTTAACAAGGAAGTATTAACCTGACTTTTAATGCATTATAACAGCTTTGCACCCACTTAACATGTATTTAACCCCAATGGTGTATGTAAACATATATTTTACAGAACTTTACGCATGTTTACCTAACAGCTCAAACCTTTACGGTGTCTCTCTCTCCCTGAGAGGACAGTGGAGGATCCCATGCACTCTCTCCAGGAACATGCCCTTCCTGGAGAGGACTCACAAATCAAATGTGCACGCACACACACACATGCATGCGTGCACACATACATATCACACACGCATACACGCAGACATACATGCAATACACACATTCACACACGTTCACATAATCACATGCATAATACCAACACATACACACACAAACACAACACTCAAACACACATGCACACACATGCATATACATACATGTTCATGCATATACATCTGACATGTAAACACATACATATAACATGCACTAATATACATTCATAACTATACACACGAGCATCCATGCATGCATACTCGTACATATATGCACTGTCATGCCTAAACATGTAACGTATGCACAAACATACAGGCAACACACATACATATATATGCACAGGCTTGCATACATGTGTACATTACACACAAAGGTACACATACATGCGAAAACATATACAAGCAATACACATTCATATACATAAATGCGAACAAACACATATACACAGCACTCAAAAACCCCATTATTCAATTCTATACAAAGTGGTTTATCCCCTAAATGTACCTTCTTGTAATTAATAAGCCCTACTTTACTGCACATTTCTACATTTCTTGATTTCACATAATGAGGTCTCACACACAGCACACATATACACATTTATACTTGAACATATGTGAATATACAAATAGAAATATGCACACATGCATGAATACCCTCTTCTGTAAAAGTATTCTCAAACTTGAATTGGACAAATTCTGCTAATCACAGTCAGTCAACAAAGATATATATTTGACCTCAGACTGAATATACTCGTTCTTTTTGTTACCCCTGGCAACAGCAAGAATGTAAAACAGGGTTGTATGATATGGTGCCACTTACTCAATCCCACTTCCTAGGATCTGACCCACTTGTAATGGCTTTTCTGTCTGAGTGATTTCCTTCTGACTAAAATCATCAGATAATTCCTTCCCTTCCTGCTTTCTCTTTCCCAGAGAAAGGCCTTTCATTACCCTTTCATCATCTCGGAAACTAAATCATAGTTGTCAAAATTGAAGGCAAAGAAATAGCCTTAGGAGAGAATCCCACAGTGGAACAGACCAGAAAGAGGAAAAAATATTCCTCTTGAAAATGTACAAAAGAAGAAGTCAAGAGGCCTGGGTTCCCTCTCAAGACAGAAACAGACATTGGCAGAGTGGTCGCTCACCCCAGTTCATTTCTGTGTATAAAACAGAGATTCTATAGCCCTTGTCCCTGTTTCATGACATTGCAGTGAAGGAAAATGAAATAGAGGGCACAGGCTGTAGAAAAGGAAAAGTAGGATGACTTTTAAAATGTGTACCTGCTTTTCAAGGGCACAATGAGGACGTTTTCAAGTACACTAAAGCTGATTTATAAGACAGGGGTATAAACACTCTACAAGGTCATTAGACTTTAGACTTACAAAGAAAACAAATAACATTCTCTTAGCATCACAAGTCAGGTGTTCTACAAATACTAAGAATGGCCAGCACAACGGGATCCACTATGAGGTGTCAAAACATGACCCATGAGGCGTGGCCAAGAGCTCCTATAACCTGATTTCTAGGAATCTAATTTTAAACATCCTCACAGCTAGCACATCACAAAAATACAGAGCTCCAAATGCCCTAACACAAGTGCTAACAACACCTAGCCAAAAATATACGAGGCATTTCAGGCAAAAATCCCAGAATCAGAGCAACACAAGTTCCATCCCGAAGTTCTTCAAAAGCTGGTGCTGACTGAGGCTCTTCTGCAAACTTCAACAAAAGATATGCTTGAATTAGCCATCAACAGTAACCCTGAATCAACACGCACAGTGTTCTGAAAAGCACAAGGCCCGCTCTGGGCTTGTAGCCCCTGGAAACTTTCTCTGGACTGCACCAAGTGGATGACTTTGAGAACTCAGAATAACCAACAACCAGTCCATGAACAGAGAGGGAAGACTGCAGCCTCCCTAGGGACCTGGCTCTTGCCTGCCCCCTTTCTTCCACATACCTTCACCCTTCCCCACTTTCTTCCATGTACCTCCACCCTTGCTGGCTCCCTTCTCCGCCTGGAGACACTCCAGGTTCAGGCCCCTTCCCAGCTGTGTCCTGGTCCACAGCCGGCCAACTGCCCGCATGAAGCACCAGGCCTTGAAGGACCATCTCCACCTACTCCCTGCACGTCCGCCATGACCCCCGGGCTCTGGCTGCCCTCAGGGACCAGGCCCACCAGGCTCTAATCAGACGTGACCCCTGGGCTCTCGCTGCCCTCAGAGACCAGGCCCTACAGGCTCCAATCAAATGTGACCCCCAGGCTCTGGCTGCCCTCAGGGACCAGGCCCACCAGGCTCCAATGGGACACGACTCCTGGCTCTGGCTGCTCTCAGGGACCAGGCTCTACTCACAGGCTCCAACTGGAGTCCTGCCCCCTGGTTTTCAGCAACATTTGCAGTCCTGCCTTCTGATTTTCAGCAACATTTGGGACTTTCTTCTGGAAACTCCTGGCTCTGGGCTTTAGTGAACTGCACCGCCTAGCTCTTCTCTGGACTCTAAGGGAGGCCCTTTTCTGGGTCTTCTGACCCTTCCTACATTTCCAAATGTGGGCTTTCTTTGGCTTCCTCCCTCCTAACACGCAAGCCTCCCAACACTTCTATATAGGAGGCTCCCAAATCCACCCTGGTCCAGATTTTCCCCAAGCCTCATTCCGTATTTCCAAACTCGCAGCTTGCAGTGATGTCTCTGAGCGACTCCGAGTCAGGTCTGAAATGCAGTTTGTCATCTTCCACACTTGCTTCTCCTCCCGATTTCCAGCAAAGCACAACTCTGACTCGGCGGTGCAGATCCTGACCTGGGCACTGAATCGCTCAGCTTACTGGCTGCTTTCTCTCCTCCTCTCGCCACGGCGAGTGCCCTGCTCTGAGCCTGCCCCATCCCCCCTGGCTCCACAGCATGCCACACGTCAGAGGCACGATTCTCTCCAAAACATCTAGGTGGCTCCCTAGTATCCAACAGGTAAGGACTTCCGCATTCTGGCCCCAATCTAACTTTCTGGCCTCAGCCTCAGATATGCATGTGCATATTTTATCTATGCAAAGAGAGTACAGGCATCAGGCCAGCTTTCATTTCTGGGCTCCTAGCTCCTCCTGAGGGTGTTGTGTGAGGTACCTATGCACTTTCCAAATGCTAAGTGAATATACATTCTTTGAGAACACTTACCTGATAATTTTGTAGCACTGCCAGATAATGTGGACAAAGTGAGAACTATGCAGGTGTGTGGAAGCTGCCTTGCCCAGACCTCACTCACCCAGCCGCTCCAGGATGTGCAAGGCGTCGGCACAGAGGCAGGCACAAGCTGCACCCCCACAGCTGGGCCTCGAGAGCTGAACACTAATCATGAAGCAGCTGTGTTTGTTCCTAAATCTGTTTATGCCGGTGTGCTTGTTACACATTACTTAAACCAATAAACTATGACTCCAAAGAGGGAGCAATTGATTGTATGAAAACTACATTGGATGCTTTTTAAAGATATGATATGGGGGAAATTGTTTTTCATTTTAATTTTTTTTAAATTGCCATCAAATTAGGTATGGGCAAAAAAAATTATAAAGTGTTTAAGGAAATAATTTTTAAAGGTTTCAAATCTAACTTATCTTGTTTGTCTTGTGTCGCCTGTTCTCATCTAGAAGGATCAAAGCTGTGGCAGGCCTGCAATGGCTGTGGTTAGAGGAAAGAGGCCACACCCACAGCCAGCAGAACATGCTCAGCAGCAGCCTGGCCCTGCATGGAAGAGGCATGAACACTCTCGGGAGAGGTGGATGCACGCTGACGCTTCCCAGTTTCAACCTCTTTGATTAACTGAGTATGAGATAAAAGGGTTTCTACTGTCCAGGAAACATTCTAAACACTCTGGACCCTGCTAGGGCAGATGGTGACTGTGACTCAGTGACACCACTCTCCAACAGGCAACGTGGTCTGCGGCGGGAGACCTCTGGGGCAGCCCTAATCCAGCACGGATGAGTTTCCGTTGTAACTCTATGTTTACCGTAAATAAACTGTGGAAAACTGGGAGATGGTACAAGAAAGCAAGGACGCTAACTAATGAACAGAAAGGCCTACAGGAAAGGCTGTAATAGACTGAAATAGGCCTGGGAAAGGAAAGGCCAGGCTGGAACTTAACAACGGCTTTCAAGGCTAGGAGCAAGGACAGCAGCTGCCCCATCCATGCTGGGAGAGAACAGATAAACTCAGCTGGAAAGCACTTCCCTGACTAAAGTGTCTTTTGAAAGGGAGATCTCAGAGTTTCCCTCCCTGGAATGCTTTAACTCTTCATGGAACACAGCAGAAATTCCATAATCCTGCGTCCCAGGAAACAGGGATGGGACGGCACCCTCCAGCACATGGAAGCATTTAGAGGAATAAGCAGCTACACAGAGATGACAGAATCTGTGCCTCACAAAGGCCGAGATCTCTGAGAAATAAATTTGTATGCAGATTTATGCATGGGCAGGCTGAAATGCATATGCCAAGACACAGTTCTGGAAGCTTGTCTGCTGGAAGATCCACATTCAGGTATGTTTCATAGTCATCAGAACTAAATTTTCAGAAATTTAAAACTCTTAATGAAGAAATGTAAAACTGCATGTCTCACACTACCACCTAAAGTAGCAGTTCTCAAACAGGGGCAATTCCTCTGGGAGGAGGGATGCTGATGGCACCAGAGGGTGGGAGACAGGGTGACACTCAGCATCACAGGCGTGGAGGACAGCCTCCCCACAAAGGCTCCTCGGGGCCACACCAGAGGGTGGAAAGCAGGGGTGACACTCAGCATCACAGGTGCCGAGGACGGCTTCCCCACAGGGCTCTTTGGGGCCACACGGAAGGGTACGAGGCAGGGGTGACATTCAGCATCGCAGGCACCGAGGACAGCTTCCCCACAGGGCTCTCTGGGACCTCATTGGAGGGTGGGACGCAGGGGTGAGCCTCAGCATCACAGGCACCGAGGACGGCTTCCCTACAAGGGCTCTTTGGGGCCTCATCAGAGGGTGCGAGGCAGGGGTGAGGCTCAGCATTGCAGGCACTGAGGACGGCTCCCCCACAGGGCTCTCTGGGACCTCATCGGAGGGTGGGAGGCAGGGGTGAGGCTCAGTATCGCAGGCACCGAGGACAGCTTCCCTACAAGGGCTCTCTGGGACCTCATCGGAGGGTGGGAGGCAGGGGTGACACTCAGCATCACAGGCGCCAAGGACGGCTTCCCTACAAGGGCTCTTTGGGGCCTCATCAGAGGGTGGGAGGCAGGGGTGAGGCTCAGCATCACAGGCACTGAGGACGGCTTCCCCACAGGGCTCTTTGGGGCCACACAGGAAGGTGCAAGGCAGGGGTGACATTCAGCATCACAGGCACTGAGGTCGGCCTTCCCACAGGTCTCTCTGGGACCTCATCAGAGGGTGGGAGGCAAGGGTGAGGCTCAGCATCGCAGGCACCGAGGACGGCTTCCCCACAGGGCTCTCTGGGACCTCATCGGAGGGTGGGAGGCAGGGGTGAGGCTCAGCATCGCAGGCACTAAGGACAGCTTCCCTACAAGAGCTCTTCGGGGCCACACCAGAGGGTGGGAGGCAGGGGTGAGGCTCAGCATTGCAGGCGCTGACAACGGCCTCCTCCCCATAAGGGCTCCTTAGGACCAGAGCATCCGTAGTAGAGGGGGAAAGCCCTGATACAAAGGATCAAGTATTTGTGTTTTCAACATAGCTCAGGGAGTCTCCACACAGAGATTCCCATCTGCCTTTATGTGCAAAGTGTGGGTACTTGCAACAGATAAACCTTCACAAGACACAACACACGGACCTAACAATTCTATTTTGCTCCAGGAGACAGAAAAGAAGGCATGGTTTGGGGAGATGCACCAAAATTCTGTGAGTTCTTGACTAAAAATTACCAAGTCCACTGTGTTCCGGCATCAGCAGTCCTGGGAAGGCCCAGACCCACCTCACCCGCAGCAGGACCCAGGCAAGGCTTTAAACTTCAGACGTCCCTTTTCATAACACTGGCTATTTCATATGTAATAAATCATCCAATAAAATGACATGTGTAAGCTTAGTTATAAACTTGACACATTAACACTATTGATCATTGGTATATGTCCGGGTTAATCAACTTTAAAATGCTACAGAGAAATCATTGGTACTAAGAGATGTAAGAATTACTTTTTAAAATTTATATGCCTCAATTTTTTATACTGTTACTTTTTACATTTTAAAAAATATATATTCTAAAACATTTTTGCTATTTTTAAATGTACCCAATATATATCTACAAATATATAAGGAACTTTTAAATAAATATCAGGGTAGAAGGAATTAAAACTCCTAACAATACAAAATCGATGGGAAAAAACAAAGTAGAGAGTTTTTCACAGATTCTCTAAGGAATATATAGTAATAAAGCTCAAAAAGTATATTAAAACCTTTATAACTGTAAAATGTTTTAATTATCAACTAACAAGAAAATATCTACTAAATCATGACTAGCAGATCCCCAAATCTGTTCAGCACCTGTACTCTATCCTGGATCTGCTGAGGAACAGATCAATTCTATTAGAGTTGACCTTGAAATTTAAAACACAAACACACACGCACAGAGCTTTAAAGATTTAGAGTTCCTGAATAAAACAGAAAATAAAAATAACATTTCTGCACCTGTGAGTTCTCTTGACTCTAATTTATGTTTTACTTTGGATGGTTCATAAAGTGTACATAGACACCTTAACTGTTCTTTATTGTTATATACTGTGACTGTTAATTCACTATTAACCACATTCTATAGCTAAATTCTAATATTTATCATGGTGGCATCATTAGGACATTGTTCTAGGTGGTGTTTTTTTAACTAAAAAAATGGGGGGATTCTATAGCTAAATTCTAATACTTATCATGGTGGCATCATTAGGACATTGTTCTAGGTGGTGTTTTTTTAACTAAAAAAATGGGGGATAGGTAATAAATAATTATGTAATCTAAAGCAAAAGTTTTAATTACATGAGTCTGGCAACATTATCATCTACCACAGAAAATATTTTTAATAGTTCCAGGAAACTTCACATAAGAAGCTAAATAAAACTCTAAGTCCAGTACATGAGTTAGATACGTTTCCAAAAGAAAAGCACACAGAGTTGGCTGGGAGTGCCTGGATCTTCTCTAGCAAAAGACTCGTGGAATCCATGCTTTCGCTGCCACGTGATGAGGCGCATGCAGACTGGGATGCCGTCTTCCATTCTCCAGAACAAAACGCTATGCGACACCACATCGCCAGATTCTCACACTGGGGAATCCCTGAGCAAAGACCTCACGTTACTCTCCTCTTCAGCAGCTTTCCCAAAACAAAACACACGTCAATCCAATGAACCCAATGAAATATATGTGATCGAAAGGAAAACAGGAGCCGGGCTTATAGGGTCTTACACTAGGAACACTCCATAAATCTTACACTGAATTCATTCACCCTTCAACACAATCTGCTGATAAAAGGTAAATAATCAGGTGGAAATCACTCAAAGAAGCACTTTTCCTCCCCCAGCAGAGGTCGAAGTCTTTGCCTTGGCATTTATGGGGTGCTCTAACTTTTAAGCACTCGCCGTCACCAATGCAGGCCAGCAGGACCCCGAAAAAGCAGAGGTCCCACAGGCTCCTCCCTCGATACGTGGCTACCTACGGTGGAGGAAGGAAGAACAGCTGCGAATTTATGGGAAGGGGTTATTTGGAATAATACAAGTCCATGTAACATACGTAATTGTGAGTTTTCATTTTCTTCTAACTGGCTTTATTATTACTATTAATTATTCCTTCAGTACCTACTGGGAAAGTGAGACAAAAGCAAAAGGTGCCACTCCCTACCCCTGAAAGGCTCACACCATCCCTGGAAAAGCAAACGAGGCAAATGCTGGTCTACATTCAGCGCTAATAAGGAGCAAGTGGGAATAATCCAGAGCGTCCCCGCCTCCCTCCCTTGCCACTCCTGCACTGATGTGAAAACGTGAGTACGGCACGCATGGGAAAGCTGCTGGCTCTCAGAGCCTGGCCCACTGCAGCAGGATCACTTGGGACTGCTCCAAAGAAAAAGTTCTTTCCCCAAGTTACTGAAGATTCACAGCAGACCCCGCCCCCGACGCACCATCTACCGAAGGCCTAAAATACAATAAAAATTAAAAAAAAAAAAAAAAAAGACAAGACAGAAGCAAGGATGTGGTGGGAGGAGAGTGAGAGGGGCTGAGAACTGGGAACTGAGTGATGGGTGCAAACAGACACCTGACTCCAGGGTTATCATCTCAGAAACCAAGTCTGTCTGAGTTTGTGGTAACAGCGTTTGTGATTTCACTGAACCCGTACTCAACACTCGAGAACCTCCCTGTATTATGAAGATGAACTGAAAAATAACATTAATTCACAATGTTGAGGTCAGCCACAGAAAATAAAATTGATATAATCCACTACAAGTCACACTGCATCTTTCTTTAAGATTGGGTTATGATGCACGTAAGAGGCAGCTTGAGATCTAAAATACTTAAACTGGCAAACACCTTGTTTCCCTAAATTGTGACAACCATGGCACCAGCTAGGATAAGACCAAGTTGTTTTCATGGCTTCTAGAACAGCAGAACAGATCAATCATAAACATGCAAAAGTGATCTGAAGACAGAATTAATATTCCACGTTTCAGCTTAAACTAGTCATGTGATTTCCAATAAGTGGGAAACATTCACACCAATTTTTACAAGAAAATTCAATGTAAACACATAGTACAGAACACAATCTTTGTTTTGGAATTTATTTATTTAATATGACATTCTAATTGTCTTTACAGATTCCTGATATTGAAGGCTCATCTTTATTAATGATTTTTTCTGACTGAGGAAAGGAAAGTTGTCACTGCCTAACAGCAATACTCAAAACAGCCTGTATAAAAGGAAAACAGTATATGTGTGCACACGTGCACACAGATATACACACATGTACACATGCACATACACATGTGCACATGTACACACATACACACGTGCACACACATGCATGTATGCACACACATACACGTGTATCATCTCAGGTACGTGGATTCAAAATTCTGATGCAAACCAGGATAATCACAAAACAGGGTAGGGTGTCAACAAGTGAGAAAATGAATGTTCTGGAATGTTCCAAAGACAGTATCGGAGGAGGGCTGCACATCACATAAAAATCTTATCCATTTTAAACGGGACCATTCCTGCCAACACTGGCATGGATTAAGATGATTTCATTTACATAAGGAACAGAAGATATAATACTTGTTCTAATGAGATTCTCTAATCATTAGATTATTTTCACAGTTATAAGTAATCACTAAATATCTTCCTTTCAAGGGTCTAAAACTAAAAATAAGATAACAAAAGAAAGTCACAGTCCTGACAGCTCTATCATGCAAATCACAGCTGTGAATATAAAGCATGTTTTTGAGACTATGCCCTCCTCAAATATCCTTCATGGAATTTTGTACCAGTAATGGCTGGTAGTTTAGTTAATTGTCATATCAGGTGGAAAAGTGTATCATTTAGGATATATGAAGTAATCATGTAAAGAGAAATGAACACATACTGAAACCAGGTCTCATTTCAAAACTGTTTCCTACCTTGAATTTGCTTAATTGATTTCACAAGGTGGGCCTCACCGAGACTGGGCCTCACCAGACAAAGCCTCACCGAGACAAAGCCTCACCGAGACAAAGCAGAGCTGGGATATCCCCCGAGGCCGCTTCAGGAAGATCTGGGTGGGCACCAAGCCCCTCAGACCTAGGGCTCAGCCACGGTGCTGTGACCCCATCGCTGCAGCTCCCTGAGCATGTGTCCCTGTGTGTCATGCAAAACCCTGCCACGCAGGTGACACACGCCACACACCTGACAGGCTAAGCACACGCAGAGCAATCAGTAAGTGCTAAGTAGAAAGAAGCGATGGCCCTCCATCATGGATGGGGAAAACAGGCCACAGATGCACATACACCGGTGTGAAACATTGGACAGGGAAAACAAGCCACAGACGTACACATGCCAGTGTGGAGCAGCGGACGGGGAAAACAGGCCACAGACGCACGCACACCAGTGTGGAACATCAGACAGGGAAAACAGGCCACAAACGCACGCACGCCAGTGTGGAACATCAGACCAAGAAAACAGGCCACAGATGAACATGGGACGGGGAAAACAGGCCACGGACACATGCACGCCAGTGTGGAACATCAGACAGGGAAAACAGGCCACAGACGCATGCATGCCAGTATGGAACATCAGACCAAGAAAACAGGCCACAGCTGAACATCGGACGGGGAAAACAGGCCACAGATGCATGAACACCAGTGTGGAACATCAGACGGGGAAAACAGGCCAAAGACACACGCACGCCAATGTGAAACATCAGACCAAGAAAACAGGCCACAGACGCACACACACCGGTGTGGAACATTGGATAGGTAAAATAGGCCACAGACGCACACACGCCGGCACGGAACTTCAGACAAGGGAAACAGGCCACAGAGGCATGCATGCCGCTGTGGAACATCAGACAGGGAAAACAGGCCACAGACGCACGCATGCCGGTGTGGAACATCGGACGAGTAAAACAGGCCACAGACGCATGCATGCCAGTGTGGAACATCGGATGGGTAAAATAGGCCACAGACACACACAAACCAGTGTGGAACTTTAGACAGGGGAAACAGGCCACAGACACACGCATGCCAGTGTGGAACATCAGACCAAGAAAACAGGCCACAGACACATACATGCCGGTGTGGACCATCGGATGGGGGAAAATAGGCCACAGATGCACACACGCCAGCGTGAAACATCAGACCAAGAAAACAGGCCACAGACACACACATGCCAGTGTGGAACATCAGATGGGGGAAAACAAGCCACAGAGGCACACATGCCGGTGTGGAACATGAGATGAGGGAAAACAGGCCACAGACGCACACATGCCAATGTGGAACATTGGATGGGGAAAATAGGACACAGACACACACATGCCGGTGTGGAACATCAGATGGGGGAAAACAGGCCACAGACGTACGCATGCCAGCGTGGAACGTCGGACCAAGAAAACAGGCCACAGACACACGCACACCAGTGTGGAACGTCGGATGGGGGAAAACAGGCCACAGACACACGCACGCCAGTGTGGAACATCAGACATGAAAGTCCCGGCCAGGCACCATCCACTCCCACTAGGGACTCCTGTTCCTGGGGAGCCTTAGATGAGCAGGTTCACATCCATTAAATGTGGCCCCAATCCCTGCAATCACTGGAGGTCACCATTAAACCGAAGAGCACTTAGCTTGGAATACAAGCACTCTGAATTAAAGAACTAAAGATGGACTGGAAGCCGCTTTGAAACTGCCACAATCATTCTTGTTAGTGACAGCAAAGCTTCAAGAGTGGTCACTTTTCCTGTAGGAACACCACAGAGGTGATTCCTGGAACTCATTCAGAATATTTCTTTCCCAGAAACCACACAACCAAGAATTTAGTAGTGCTGTCTCTTGACCAGAAAGATTAAGATTTCTGATGAAACTAAATCATGTCTAGCCTCCAGATTCTAGAAGATGCTCTACAGAAAAGCTGATGAAACTAAACCATCTCTAGTCTCCTGATTCTAAAAGATGTTCTACAGAAAAGCTGATAAAACTAAACCATCTCCGCCTCTGGATTCTAAAAGATGCTTTCCAGAAAAGCTGATGAAACTAAACCATCTTTAGCCTCCTGATTCTAGCAGATGCTATCCAGAAAAGTGAACTCAAAGGGGCTGTATATCTTTTGTCATCCATGACATACATAAAAAAATTTTAAATGTACAGAAAATGTAATAATTGTACAGTGAATATCCATGTATCTACCCCCTGGATCACAGATCAGATTTTAAATGTAAAGTTCTAAAGGTTCCCAGCTAAGGAAATATGCAGCGTAAGCCTCCACCTGGTTAGAAGCAAGGGGAATGGAATGAGCTTTTCCCAGCCTTGCTGCTCAGCTGGAAGGGGCTGCTGCAGCTCATCCACCCTACCCCAGAGCACCCAGAATGGCTGTGGAGCTCCTGCCACCCACCGCAGAGGCGAAGCTGGATCCCCAATCTTGGTGTTAAGAGTGAGCCAGCCTTTAGAGGTCACATGGTCTATACTTGAATAGAAAACGTTCCAGGAAACCAAGGATTCTAAAGCTTGTGATGAATTCCTATTTGAAACCTACTCTCCTCATCTGTACAGAGAAGACAATGCTGTCTCCTGAGAAAGCATCTCAGAAGCATGGAAAAAAGGATCCAGATGAGAGCAGCTGAAAACTACAAGGCACCCTGCAATTATAAGACTTTTTCTGTATCTTTGTTTTAATATTCTAAATACTGCTCTCCATCTCACATCACCTTTCAGGAGCAAATCATAACAATCAAAACTGTCAGCAGAATCCCTGCTAGCTCAGTTGCCCCTGTGCTTCTTCTCCCTGCATGAGAATTCCTGCAGAACGATGGGACCATCCAAGAATGGCTCTCTGCCATCATCTGTCCATACTGCTTCCCCAGGGAGCTATTCCTATACTGATGGGGCATGGGAAACCTATATAACACCACCAGAAAGTCCTTGTTATACACTTCCCAGAAGGGGTGATTGCCAGAATCCTAATTGCATTGAACACTAAACCAAACAAATCAAGAAACCAAGGAAATGCAAGGCCATCTCCTGCCCCGGGTGCACGGCTAGTAGGGGAGAAATAGAAAATGAGATATGAAAGGAAACTTTTAAGATATTCAAACCATCTCTGGATGATTCCAGGAACTCATCACAGATCACTGCTGTTCCTAATGGCAGGAAAGAAGTTCTAAAATACCAACAGGCATGATTGAGTCCCTCACTTGTATAAAATCAAAATAATAATCCATCACTATCAACAAAGGGACAAAAGAAAAATTCTACTTCCTTTTCATATTAATTTGTATATAAGTAACTAAGTGAGAAAATCTTAATGTCTGAACTGTGATATCAACAGAAAATAACCCCAGGCACCCTAATTAAAAGACATAGACTTCGTGGTTTTAAAAAAAAAGAAAAACCAACTATATGCTGCCTACAAAAAACTCACTTCAGCTCTAAAGAGACGTGTGTACTAAACATGAAGGGATAGAAAAACATGTTCCACGTAAACGGAAATCAAAAGTGAGCAAGAGTAGCTACATTTATTTCATATAAATCACAACTTAAGTCAAAAACTGTAAAAAGGGGAGAAAAAAGGTAATTATGTAATGATAAAGTGGTCAACTCAGCAAGAGAATATAATAATTACGAATATATGGGCACCCAATACCAAAGCACCCAGATATATAAAGCAAATATTATTAGATCTGAATAGAGAGGACAGGCACAGTATCTCATGCCAGCAATCCCAGCACTTTGGGAGGCGGAGGCGGGTAGATCACCTGAGGTCAGGAGTTCAAGACCAGCCTGACCAACATGGTGAAACCCCGTCTCTACTAAATACAAAAAATTAGCTGGGCGTGGTGGCACATGCCTGTAATCCCAGCTACTTGGGAGGCTGAGGCAGGAGAATCACTTCAACTCGGGAGATAGAGGTTGCAGTGAGCCGAGATTGCACCACTGCATTCCAGCCTGGGCAACAAGAGCAAAACTCCGTCTCTAAATAAATAAAGTGAGAGAGACTCCGACACAACAACAGTAGGGGCTTCAAAACCCCACTCTCAGCAATGGAGATCATCTAGACAGAAAATATCAACAAAACATTGAATTTAAAATGGACTATAGACCAAATGGACCTAGCACACATTTACAAAATACTTCATCCAACAGATACAAAATGCACATTCTTCTCAGCACACGGAACACTCTCCAGGATCAACCACATGCTAAGCTACAAAATAAATCTCAATACATTTTTTAAAATTGAGATTATATCAAGGATATTCTCAGACTACAATAGATTAAAGCTGTAAATCAACAAGGAGAAATTTCAAAACTTTATAAATACATAGAAATTAAACAACATGCCCTTGAATAGCCAATGGGTCAATGAAGAAATTAAGAAGGAAATTTAAAAATTTCTAGAAACAAATGAAAACAAACACAACATATCCAAACCTATGGTATACAGCAAAAGCAGTATTAACAGGAAAGTTTATAGCAATAAACTCTTACATTAAAACAATACAAAGATTTAAAATAAACAACCTAACAACAAACTACAATGAGCTAGAAGAGCAAGAAAAGAACAAATCAAATCCAAAAGTAGTAGAAGAAAAGAAATAATAAAGATCAAAGAGGAGCTAAATAAAATTGAAACTAAAAAATACAAATGATGAAGGAAACAAAAGGTTGGTTTTTTGAAAAGATAAATAAAATAGACAAACCATTAGCTACACTAAGGAAAAAAGAAATCCCAAATAAATAAAATTAGAAACAAAAAGAGAGAATTACAACTGATACCACAGAAATACAAGGGATCATTAGAGACTATTATGAACAACTATATGTCAACATATTGGAAAACCTAGAGGAAATGGATAAATTCCTGGACACGTATGACCTACCAAGATGGAACCATGAAGAAACAGAAATCCTAAACAGACCAACAATGAGTAACATGTGTGACTGAGTAATAATAAAGAGTCTCCCAACAAAGAAAACCCCAGGACTAAATGGCTTCACAGGTGAATTCTAAAAATTTTTATTTCAATTCTTCTCAACTTATTACAAAAATATTGAAGAGAAAGGAATTCTGCCAAGTTCATTCTTCAAGGCCAGCACTACCTTGATACCAAAATAAGACAGGCACAATAAAAAGAGGTCAGTAAAACTATAGGTCAATATCCTGATGAACACAGATGAAAAAATCCTCAACAAAATACTGGCAAACTGAACCCAACAGCAAATCAAAAAGATTATACACCATGATCAAGTGGGATTTATCCACGGATGCAAGGATGGCTCAACAAACACACATCAATAAACACGCTACATCACATCAACAGAATTACGGACAGAAACCATAGGATCATTTCAATAGATACAGAAAAAGCATTTGATAAAATTCAATGTCGCTTCACGATAAAAACTCTCAACAAACTAGGCGCTGAAGGAAACATACCTCAACACAATAAGGCCATATGTGACAAACCCACAGATAACATAATACTGAATGGAGAACAGCTAAAAGCTTTTTCTCTGAGATCTATAACAAGACAAGGATGCCCACTTGTACCACTTCTCTTCAACACAGTACTGAGAGTCCTAGTTGGACCAATCATGCAAGAGGAAGAAATCAAGGGCATTCAAAGTGGAAAGGAGGAACTCTAATTGTCTTGTTTGCAGACAATAGGCTCTTATATATTTAAAAAAAGACGCCAGCAAAAAACTGTTCAAACTAATAAACTCAGTAAAGTGACAGACTACAAAATCAGCATATAAAAATCAGTAGCATTTGTACAGACCAACAATGAACCCATGGAAAAAGCAATCAAGAAAGCAATCCCATTTAGCTACAAAAATATAAAATAAAAATAAAAATACCTTGGAAGAAATCTAAGAGGTGAAAGATCTCTACAAGGAAAATTATATTCCACCCTTGAGGGTAGAATAGTGGATTCTAGAGACAGGGAAGGGTAGCGGGAGGGGAGAAAGGGAGAGGTTGGCTAATGGATATGAAATTACATCTAGTTAGGAGAAATAAGGTTTAGTGTTCTATAGCCTTGTAGAATGACTATAGTTTACAGTTTAGTGTAGATTTTCAAGCAGCTAGAAGAGAGGATTTTGAATATTCCCAGCATTAAGAAATGACAAATATTGCTAATTACACTGATTTGCTAATTGCACATGATAAAGATGTATTGGAATATGACACTGTATCCCATAGATATGTACTATAATGTGTCCATTAAAAATAATAATTGTTAAAAACCCAAGTGCTATTTCTCATTTGTCCTATGTCAATGTTGTGGGCCACTGGTGGAGCCCTAGCCATTTGCAAATAAGACTACAGTCACTTGAGCTAAAAGCAAATGAATCGCCACAAAAACTACCACTGGCACCAAGTCTTGTTTCCAGAATTTCCTGCCCACAGCACTGCCACAGTCACTGTGGGCACAAAAGACACACTAGCAACCAAGTTTCAACCCCAGCACAGTTGACGCCTTCATTTCTCTAGTTTGGAATAGGTGTGTATTCAAAACTTACATTTACTCTAACTGCCCCCTTCCTTAAATAGCTCCTTAAGAATGACTTCCTGTTACTAATCCCAGCAGCTTCGGTGCATCCACTATATTCTCCAAAGTAAATAAAAAGAGAAAATGTGTTAGAAGCCTGATAACGTTCCTTTAAGATTCCAGCATGATGTACTGCTTGAAATGGCCACTCCACCTTGTTCCTTTGTGGTATTTTTAAAGTAGCCCCAGTTATACATAATTGAAGCCACAATTTCTGCCATATCATTAGGTTCACAAAGGGTGGGGCCAGGGTACTTCAAAGTCTGTCTCTGATTTTCTATTAAAAAAAAAAAGTTTATGAGAGTAGGTAATGAAAATAAATATTCACACAACTCGGAACAGGGATGGTGAAACTTAAAGCCCCAGCCTGGCACAGGTATCTAGCCAGTGAGGGTGAGGACACAGACTCATACAGTCCCCACAATCCCCCAGAAGTGCCACAGACAGGTGGGTGGTCTGAGACAGAGCCAAGTTCCAAATTCCAGGAGCTGTTCAGCTCACGTGCACGAGGATGCCCCACATCACCTGTCCCAGGGCAGAGCACGAGACTGCCCTGTGTCACCCATCCCAGTGCAGAGCACAAGGCTGCCCCATGTTACCCATCCCCAGTGCGAAGCACAAGGATGACCCACGTCACCTGTCCTGCTGCTGAACACAAGGATGCCCCGTGTCACCAGCCCCAGTGCAGAGCATGCCCCGAACATGCCAGCCCAGCCTCCCCACACACACTGGCCGCCAAGGCACATGCCCTCCAAGAAGGAGGATCCAAGAAGTCATGGCAGAGTGAGGTTCTGCTCTTCATCATCCCCGAGCAGACATTTGGGGAACCCCAACAAGTGGCTCTGGATTCTAGTGGAGGCTCAAAGATGTCCCCAAATATGCCAGGCTCGAATCTGAAACAGGCCACTCTTCTAGATATGCCCAGACTGGAACCTATACAGGCCGTCCTTCCCAGCTTTCCTCTGGAATAGCAGGCTTAAAAGCATATCAACTAAAAGAGGCCACGAGGAAGGGAGAAGTCTTATCTTTAAAAAGAGAAAGATTTCAAAAAAAAAAAAAAAAGAGGCACTGACGCCTTGAACCCATCTGAGCACAGCGTACAGGCTCAGCATCTGTCATCACTGCATCTGTCAGACATGCATACTCCCCACACACGTACTCCCAGTCCCCATGCTCCCGGTGCTTGTCTCCTGGGGCCTATGCTCCCCGCACTGTGCTCCCTGGGCCCATGCTCCCTCTGCCCATGCTCCCCACACCCATGTTCCCCACCCCCGTGCTCCCCGCACCATGTTCCCTGCACCCATGCTCCCCACCCCCATGCTCCCCGCACTGTGCTCCCTGCACCCATGCTCACCACACCTGTGCTCCCTACGCCCATGCTCCCTGCACCTGTGCTCCCTGCACTCATGTTCCCTGCGCCCATGCTCCCCACACCCATGCTCTCTGCACTGTGCTCCCTGTACCCATGTTCCCTGCATCCGTGCTCCCCCAACCTGTGCTCCCCGCACTGTGCTCCCTGCGCCTGTGCTCCCTGCACTCATGTTCCCTGTGCCCATGCCCCCCCCGCCCATGCTCCTCACACCCGTGCTCCATGCACTGTGCTCCCTGAACCCATGCTCCCTGCGCCCATGCTCCCCATACTCGTGCTCCCTGTACTGTCCTCCCTGTGCCCATGTTCCCTGTGCCTGTGCCCCCAACACTCATGTTCCCCGTACCTATGTTCCCCACACCCGTGCTCCCCACAGTGTGCTCCCTGTGCCCACATCTGCTCCTCAAACTCTCTCCCACTAATTTCCTCTGTACACGCCTCTTGATAGTCACTGTCACCTCAAATCGCCTGGATAAATGGAGGTAAAGAAAACATCTAGAGTAGCATCTTAGAGGACAGAAGTGGAAGAGGCTATTTACCAAGCAGGACTGTGAGACGAGTGCATCTGATCCACATTAATCCTGACAGTCGACTTATTAGCCCCATTCGACAGCTGGGGACACTGAAGTGGGGAGGGACGGACTTGCTTACCCCGGACGATGCTGAGAGTACAGGCCCAACCCCAGTCCCACAGCCACAGGAGGAGGCTCCTGAGCAGGCAGGCACAGAGGTGCAGCCCAGAGAATGCTTGGGACCCTGGCACAGACTCCTTAGGAAGGAAACAGAGAAAGGCCCACAGAGACCCAAGCAGCACAGAAGAAGGTCACCCACAAGTTGAAAATAGATGTTTGTGCTTTACCATCCCAGCGTGCTAAAAATCCAATCCGCTCATACATGCAGCCTGATGTGAGCCTGGCCTCCTGCAGCATTCGACCAAGCCAGAGACACACCTGCCCCTCTCCTGACAATAGCAGGCTCTGCGGCTGCTCTTCAATGTACTTGACACCCTTCTATGAGGATTAAGCTACACTCTGTCAGCACTGGGTGAGTTTAATCCCAACACAGCTGTGTTGATCGGCAGTACAACAAACCACCTGCTTTGGATGATTCTGTTACAGGCAAAGACCCTGAATCTCCCAGCAAGGCTTAGTGACATGACTTACCTTTCCGTTTTCATTTCAGGTAAACTAGCCCATATGGTCTAGTTTACTTGCTGATACTTCCTTGGAAAGACCATCAGGGGAGATCCACACCATTTTCATCTTTATAGGGATGTGAATTTCAGTTTGATGAGAAAGGGAATGGGGAAATAAAACAAGGATTCAAAACAAATGCCTGTGTGTTTCCTGGGAGTGACAAAGCCAGGAACTGTGGCTCTGTCAGGCAAGGGAGCAACAGAGACAAAGCCACCAACTCCTGAGACGGAGGACCTGATGCATGGTGCAGCCACCGCTTGTGGCCACAGAAATTTCAGGGAACACAGACCCTCAGTCACATGGTACAGCCACTGCCAGCGGCCACGGAAATCGCAGGAATGCAGACTCTCAATCACATGGTACAGCCACAGTCTACGGCCACAGAAATTCCAGGGAACACAGACCCTCAATCACATGGTACAGCTGCTGCCCGCAGCCACGGAAATTCTAGGGAACACAGAACCCAGTCACATGGCACAACCACCACCTATGACCACGGAAATTCCAGGGAACATAGACCCTCAGTCACATGGTACAGCCACCACCTATGGCCACAGAAATTCCAGGGAACGCAGACTCTCAGTCACATGATACAGCTACCACCTATGGCCACAGAAATTCCACGGAACGCAGACCCTCAGTCACATGGTGCAGCCACCACCTATGGCCACGGAAATTCCAGGGAACCACAGACCCTTAGTCACATGGTACAGCCACCACCTATGGCCATGGAAATTCTAGGAAACAGAGACCTCAGTTGCATGGTGCAGCCACAGCCTGCAGCCATGGAAATCAGGGAACGCAGATGCCAGTCACATGCTACAGCCACCACCTATGGCCATGGAAATTCCAGGGAACACAGACCCTCAGTCACATGGTACAGCCACCACCTACAGCCAAAGAAATTCTGGGGAACACAGACTCAGTTGCATGATGCAACCACAGCCTGTGGCCACAGAAATTCCAAGGAACACAGACCCCAGTCTCTAAAGTGTTATTTGCTTTATGAACTGCACCGCAGTGATTGTGGAAGAGTTTCTCTCTGTGCAGAGCTCAGTATCCAGAAGGGAAGTCAGCCCCAGGAATGCCTTCCTCCTCTTCAGAGCTCAGGGCCCAGGGCTGACGCCCTTATTCGGCAACGGTGCCTGTGGAGGGTCCTCCAACACTCTCCATGCACCTCCTAGGAGCAGAGGCCACAACAGGGACCCAGAGACCAAGCCCCTGCTCAGACAACAGTGAGATGGTGGCCTTCCACTCTAAGTTCCAACTGCATGGAGTAGGTACTCCATGAACGCTTGCTAAATGAATGAATAATATAATAAAGTCGTCTGTGCTGACCTTTGCTGGTCTGCTGACTGTGGGCTCAAAGCGTAGTGCTTCAGATGACCTCATTCCTGGAGCAGCCAGCTCTTCCCAGAGCCACAGCCGCTGGAGGACAAAGGCCAGGGCTTCTCTCCTGCAGCAACATGCTCAGGACCCCGTGCTGGACATGCTGGGGGCATCTCCAGCAGAAGAGCCCCAACCCTGACCTCGCAATACCAGTTAACCCCAGGGGAGTCACAAGTGCTCAAAATCAAGTAAATGTCCATTGTGATTTAACATAACAATTTTAGAAGAAGGGCAGAGTGCCACCCCCTTCGTCAAACTGGGAAGCATAAATCTTGATACAAGGCCTTAACTGAGGCTCTGTCTTAAATCCTGCTAAAATTACCAGCCAAACACCCAAATTTACAATAGAGTTGAAGGGAAAAAAAAAACAACTAAGCCAAACACCTGTAAGAAATGGTCAAGTAAACTGTGATACATCAACCCAAAGATTAAACATTAATACTATAAAGTAGCAAGATATTAAAAGAATACAAACTCTATGTACATCATGGCTCAAGGGTTCTAAAACTGCACAGAAACAAAGACTGGAATGGAAGGAGGATGTGTTTACAGATACATGTGTTTTTTTTTTTTTAATGGCATATTGTTTCTCTAATAAATGTATGATTTGACTAACCAGATAATTCAACAACAACAACAAAAAAAATCAATTGTGCCTATGGATAAATATGTAAAGAATCCCTCTCTCTCATGCCAATGAAATTAGTTTGGGTCTGGCCCACAGTCTTCAATCTTTTAATTAAGACACAAAAACCATCTTCTAAGCTATTAGCAAAAAAACTGATTTAAAACCAGGAGCCCAGAAGAAAAGGAACCACTATCAATCATAGCATCTCTCCATGCCTCTCTCTCCTGGACAGTGTTCTTTCTTTCCCCATTTTTCATACCTACTGCACAAAGCACTTAGTAAAGAACTATATCAAAAGGACGGACGTTGCTACCAAACATATCCTGCAGCCCAAAAACAAAGCAGTAACTCCCAGTGAAGCAAAAACAAGAGACTGCTGGTTATCATTTTAAGTCTCATAACTCAAAATGTTAGCACTTTCCTACTTTGTTGGTTTCAAGGGCTTATTAAAATTAACACCCCTACTGCATATGGAAGAAAGAAGCAGGATGGTTGTGCAGGCTCCGAAGAGGCGGCACCCCTCGCTCCGCGGCCGACTGCTGTCTTCCTACCCACACCAGCTGGGTTTACCAATTAGTCTCCCTTAAAGGGCACGGTTTATGATCATCACAAACAAATGGATGCAATTACTTCTTTTGAGACGTAACAAGTTTCTGGCCCTCAGCAGGAAGAACAGGGCACTGGCACAAAAGTAGGTAACCTCTGCATGGCACACATACAGAAGGAAGATTAAAGCCTTGAAGGCGGAGGCGTTTGCAAAGCGAAGGTGGAAACAGGAAGGACGCCAGCAGGATAGACTGGTCAGAAACCCATCACGTCACCAAAGGCTCCTTCTACGTTACAGAGGACAAAATGCCCCTATTTCCAGGGTAAATACGTTTGCCAAACTCAGTCAGTGACTGCAAGCAGGAGTTTGCTTTTTTAAGGCGTCTGAGTAACGATGAGAAGAGTGAGAAATGATCTTAATAATGGGACTGACAGGGCCCAGGGCTGGTGACTCAGCCGATGTGCACAGCATCAAAACCAAGGTTCCTCAACGTGCTCCCTCTGCAGTTCAAAAGAGCGCTACAACTCACCCCATAAATCATGCTTTAAAAAAATCAGTTCTAAAAAAAGAGACGACCCATTTGAAAGCAGCTGGAAGGAGGAAGACAGAGAGTGACTCACAGCATCCAACCGCTTGTAGCCTCGGAATCATAACAAGAATATGAAACTAGTGGGTCCAGCGTGAGACAGAACAGAGACGCTGTCACGGCTCTCAGGAGGCAGAGCGGGAAGTGCATGGCTCGGGCCCCGCAGCACACTAATGGCACATGGAGCAGCCTATGGGCCTGTGCCCTCCATTTGGGTTCACCTTCCTAGCTTCCTGGCTAAATTTGATATATAGAATTTATTCGCCAGGAAAAGAACACTCAAATCAAACTACTGTTGTAACTCTGCAGGACTCTTAATATTCCAGTCCACACGCTCCAAAGCCCACACATATCAGTGCTGCCACTGTGCAGGTAACAATGTTTTCAATGTATCCTGCACATAGCCATCTCATTCACGACACTTGGTTATCTGTGATGACTTTCAGACAGATGTAACAACGCCACCGGGCCGTGATGCCTGGCTCCAGCAGGCAGGCGGCTCCAGCAGCATCAGGTCTCACCTTCCTGAACTCACTGACCCTCCCGCCCTCCTCCCAGTTACAAAAAACTGTCCGTGAGGCTGAATGAGGCTCAGCTTTCACACATTTGTTTTTCAGAGTAAGCTATTTCTTTTCAACGAAAATAATGTGCACAGCATCCTCAGGGCCTCCTCTTAGGCTCTGGAAGGCGGCCCTTGGGTCAGCTCTTGCCAAGTGCTCTGAAAAAGCCACCCCCAAAACCCACAAACTTCCCACTGGGACATTGCTTTAGGATCCCCCGTGCAGGCTGTGTGGGGACCAGGCCTCTGCACATTCATATGTGCTAATAATAACACACGCAGCCAGATGCAGTGGCTCATGCCTGTAATCCCAACACTTTGGGAGGCCAAGGCGGGTGGATCACCTGAGGTCAGGCGTTCCAGGCCAGCCTAGCCAACATGGTGAAACTCCGTCACTACTAAAAATACAAAAAATTTAGCTGGGCGTGGTGGCACATGCCCGTAGTCCCAGCTACTCCGGAGGCTGAGGCAGAAGAATCACTTGAACCCAGGAGGCAGAGATTGCAGTGACCTGAGATCATGCCACTGTACTCCAGCCAGGGGAACAGAGCAAGACTTCATCTTAAAAAAAAAAAAAAAAAATTAACCAGGCATGGTGTCAGGTGCCTGTAGTCCCAGCTACTCAGGAGGCTGAAGCAGGAGAATTGCTTGAACCAGGGAGGCCCAGGTTGCAGTGAACCAAGACCACACAATTGCACTCCAGCCTGGGCAACAAGAGCAAAACTCTGTCTCAAATATATACATATATATTATATTAACACACGCACACAGGTCCCTCAATCAATGCAGGGTCCCTCAACCAACACAGGGAGACTCGGCAGGTTCGCAAGCCTTCACCTCCCTCAGCGAGCAGGTTCTCCCCTGCTGAGAAAATGTTAGGCTGCACTACTGCAGAGCATAACTGATCGCTGAAGGAATCAGCTACATTAATCAGCAGAGCAGACCATAGAGGATGGAGTCAGTGGGCATGGAACACACTGACAATTACCAAAGCCACAGAATACAAAAGCATGGCACCTATTTTTAAAAAATTCTGCCAAAACCAACAATTTTTGCAGGCTACATCATGAGTTCTATCAAAATAATTCAGCACCTCCCAAACAAACGGGAAAGAGCTCCTTCTGAAGCATGCACTGCCCAAAAAGATCAGCAACCAGTCAACAGAGAAACTTATTTCCTAATTTGAATCAACAAATGAATGCAATATTTTTAAAAATAATAATAATAAGATGAGGCCAAGCACAGTGACTCACACCTGTAATCGCAGCACTTTGGGAAGCTGAGGTGGGTAGATCACAAGGTGATTAGTTAGAAACCAGCCTGGCCAAGATGGTGAAATCGCGTCTCTACTAAAAATATAAAAATTAGCCAGGCATGGTAGCGGGCACCTATAATGACAGCTACGCAGGAGGCTGAGGCAGGAGAATCGCCTGAACCTGGGAGACAGAGGATGCAGTGAGCTGAGACTGCACCACTGCACTCCAGCCTGAGCGACAAAGCAAGACTCTGTCTCAAAAATAAAATAAAATAAAATAAAATAAAATAAGACATGAGGCCGGGTGCAGTGGCTCACATCTGTAATCCCAACACATTGGGAGGTCGTGGTAGGTAGATCACCTGAGGTAAAGAGTTTGAGACCAGCCTGGCCAACATGGTGAAACCCCATCACTACAAAGGTACAAAAACCAGCCAGGTATTGTGGCAGGCACCTGTAATCCCAGCTACTCAGGAGACTGAGGCATGAGAATCACTTGAACCCAGGAGGTTGAGGTTGCAGTGAGTCAAGCTCACACCACTGCACTCCAGCCTGGGAGACAGAATGAGACTCTGTCTCAAAAAATAAAAAACAAATAAGACATGAGTTTGTCTTTATGGGGAAGTTTTCTGTTTCCTTTCCAATTTGCTTGGCAATTCCATTTAAAGTATCTGTTATTAATTAAATTATTTTTAGGCCCTTTAAAGCCACAAAGAAGAATATCCATTTATAAAAAGCAAAACTGTGGGAAAGAGAAGAGAGAAGAAAATATTCTGGGGGAAAGAGTATGAGAAAGCAGCTGCCGCAGCCCTCCTGTTCCTTGATCCTTCCCAGAATAGAGCTCCAGATCACCTGGAGGCCTCCTCACCCTCATGGCCTCCCCACCCTCACGGCCTCTCCACCCACATAGCCTCCCCACCCTCAGGGCCTCCCCACCCATGGGGCCTCCTCGCCCACAGGGCCTCCTCACCCAAGGAGTCTCTGCACCCTCACAGTCTCTCCACCGGCAGGGCCTCTCCACCCACGGGACCTCTCCACCAGCATAGCCTTCCCCTCATGTGGCCTTCCCACCTGCACAACCTCCTCACCCAAGGGGCCTCTGCACCCTCACAGCCTCTTCACCCACAGGGCTTCTCCTCCACCTGCACAGCCTCCCCACCCGCACAGCCTCCCCACCTGCACAGCCTCCCTACCTGCACTGCCTCCCAACCTGTGTGGCCTCTTCACCTTCATGGCCTCCTCCCTGGCTCACACTCAGATCCAAGTGTGTAGGGAGACAACACCCCTAGCCTCACACCTCAAATGCACCCCCCACATAGATCCAAGGCTGTAGGCTTCCACGGGAGGGCTGCCCAACAGTTCTCCCCTCAAAGAGCCCTTGTGTTTTGCTGGCTGTGTGCTCTGTGGTGTGAACCGGCCTCACTTTCCCCTGCAAGGGGCATTAGGTGACACAGGGCAGGGACCAGCAGTGGAAGAAGGATGAAGCCCTCAGCCCCGCAGCAGTTAGTGACCTTCGAAGCCCACAAAGCAGAACACCAGCAGTGCATGTAACAGTGCCCCCAGCACAGCGGAACTGGACCAGAGTCTAGAAAACTGGACAATGTGTGACCCACTCAGGCTGGTGGCCCATGCAGGAACCTCAGGGGAATGCTCTGCTCTTTCTCCCAATCCATATTACGTGCTTAAAATGAAATTTTTTTCTATCCTCCTCTGTATGAAATAAGCACTGGAAATTCCACGTTTCTATAATATTTTCTGATATTTTAATAAAATGATGACAACCAACTCGAAGAATTCTCTCCACTTGAATTTTGATTGAAGATGGGAAAGCAATCCACAGAAATAATTCAGCATTAACAGCTGTTTTCAGCTTTCACTCTGAAAGCAGATATATTGAGGAATTTTTGAAGTCCAGTAACATAAAGAAACACAAATTTTTGATCCTTCAATTCGTGGGTTTCTATTAAGCAACACTGGAAAACAAGTTGATTCATCTAATTTAAGCCTATAAAACTGTTTTATGTGGTTACAAGACACAGGATTCCAAATGACCTTATAGCACTACCCTCATAAACTCAACCTGGGCAAACCCACACTTCACAATAAAGTCAAAGACCACCCAGCGAACAGATGGGGCAGTGGGGCCGGCACGGGCTGGAGGGCGAAGGGATGCTGAAGGGAGCCATGCAACAACCCTCTCACACTTTCTTCTTAAATGTGTAGCTCAGGTCTCAGCAAGATTCATACGGAAGGAAAAACCATAATTAAGCTTCCTGCATGCAAACACACACCCCTTTCTCTGCCTGGTCGCTCAATAAGAAACTTATTAAGCCCTTTTATTAAGAAATCTGTCCAGATGCAAGTTGTTCATGGGGAATTCGGCTGAGAGCACCTTCATTGAAAGCGGCTATGCCACCGTCTGGGCAGCAAGACGGTATCACTCACCCTCCAAGAGCGACTGACAAGCAAGTGTCATCACCTCAAAAGGCCACAATGCCCAGCACACTGGACACCAGTTCCCAGCGACATCCCAGACTCTGGGAACAAATGTGGGTCCAACTTCTGAGCTGGGCCCCATGGGTGGGGGACCCTCAGACTTGCCCTGCTGAGCTTTGGGGCACCACGCTCTGCTGGCATGGATGGGCACTGACACCTCACGTCAGCGTGATGCAGGCAGCGCACAAGTTCCTGTCCTGAGACAGCACCCGAGGTGGGTGCTGCAGGCAGGAGTGCACCTGGGCCATGATGCAAGCCAGGAAACCTACCCAAGGCTGACACAGTCAGATAACCAGGGTAGGCCTTTTCCAAATGATACTCTCCTTATCTTGCCAAACGAGCTGTCCACGCTGCACACTCTATTTACCAGTTTACATCTGAATCTTGCACACGATTCTCCTGCCTCCTAGCCATGCCCTCCTCATCCTTGCCTCCTCAGGAGGGCGGCAGCCAAGCCCACAGACCTGTGTCATGTTACAGGACACTGACACACCTCGAGGAACCCCACATTTGAAATGGAAAAACAGGAACACTTCCCGTCCCTAGAAGTCTGGAAAGGCAGTTGGCTGCACACCACAGCCCCTGCTCACTCCCTTCTTGGCCCTGAAAGTGTTAAAAGGGAAAACAAAGTCAACACCAGCTCCTCCCTGCTGGTGAACATTGGCACGAATGAATTTAGTTTCTGGCTGCCGGCCCTCACAAAACCGTTACCCAAAAAAAAGTTCTCCATGCTAAACTGCTCCAAATATAAATGCGAGAGGCGCCGGCCCACCCCAATCCATGTTCCATGAGTGGCCTGACCAGGGTGAGCCCGGAGACGGCTAAACAGACCTCAAACATTTCAGATTTGAGAACTTCAGTGGTTTTGGGGAAAAGACCTGGCAAAATCCGATCTGAAACTTATGACAGTTGAGCACATGACCTCCATCATTAGGAGCAAACAAGAGGCGTACACAACACTCCGGGAGACCGCGGCGGCCGATCTGCCACAAACCCTCCTACGAAGCCCTGCCCGGGAGGAGGTCTGCGATTCCACTCAGGCCTCCCGCGCCACACACACGAACAATGGTGGCGGGATCCCCCGGGCGGCTACAGGACCGCCGCACAGCCTGAGCCGTCAAGGCTCGAACCCCGAGTCCAACGACAAGTTTCGCATTGAAATCAGGCCGGGCGTTCCAGGCAGTCCCCGCAGGCGAAGAGGTGGCGCGCACCGCGCTGCTGCACCAAGGACGCGGCGGCTCCAGCACAGAGCGCACGGGAAGGCCGATCCCGCCGGGCCCGGCCGCTGCATCCTGCGTCCCCTCGCGGCACCCAGGCCCCACAGACACCCCCAGGGCGGGGGGTTCGCGGCCCCACAGACACCCCCAGAGAGCGGCGCCCAAGCCCCACAGACACCCCCGGGCGGGGGATTCCCGGCCTCACAGACACCCCAGAGCTGGGGGGGTTCGCGGCCCCACAGACACCCCAGGACGGGGGATTCCCGGCCCCACAGACACCCCAGGGCGGGGGGTTCGCGGCCTCACACACATCTCCATGGCGGAGGGTTCCCGGCCTCACAGACGCCCAGGGCGCAGGGAGCTCCCGGCCTCACACACATCCCCAGGGCGGGGAAATCGCGGCCTCACACACATCCCCAAGGCCAGGGGTCTGGGGAGCCGGGGGGCGCGCACGCTCCGGGCTAGGGTCTCACCTCACCCTCTGGGCCCGGCCCCCGCCCCGCCACAGGCCCCGCGTCCCCCGCCCGCCGCGCGCGGCCCTCCCCGGCGACCGCGCGGCCCAGCCCGGGGCGGGGGCCCGGTTACCTTCCGACAGCTCCAGCTCCAGCTCGGCCAGGCGCGCCCGCACCTCCAGCGGCAGGGCCATGCCCTCCAGGCTGCGGTCCGCCATGCTCCGCGGGCGCCGCGCCCCGCACGGCCTCCTCTTTGTTCGCAGGCGGAGGTCTCGGCGGCCCGCTCCTCGCGCCCGGCGGAACCGCACCGAGGAGGAGGCGGCGGCGCGGGCGCGGGAGGCAGGCGGCGGACGCGCAGGGACCTCCCTCCCCTCAGCGCCTCCTCAGCGCGGCCCCGCCACGGCGGCCCAGCGCGTCCCCGCGCCCCTCGCGCCCCGGCCCGCCCCGCGCGCTCTCGCCCCTCAGGCGCTGCGGCCCCGGCCCCGCTGCTCTCGGCCACTGCCTGGCGGGAGCGTCTCTGCGCGCTCGCGTCACGGGGACCGCGGGGGCGCGCAGAAGGGGCGCGTGCAGGGGGCGCGCGGGGGGGCGCGCGGGGCCCGGGGGCGCGCTCGTGGGGTGGGGCACAGGGCCCGCGGGGCGGGGCGGGGCGGGGCGGGGCGGGGCGGTCCCGGCCTCTCCGCGTTCAGCCGGGTCTCTGGGCAGGGCCCCGTCGCCTGGTCCAGCCCGCTCCCTGCGAAAAACACGTCCTGGAGCCGCAGCTTGACGTCTGCGTGTAAACTCCCAGCGCCCCGGGTCCTGGAGGGCTGGTTTTTTCGAATGAATATTTTAAGAGACGGAGACGGAGCGCTAGGCTGGAAGTTTCGAATGCAGCCGGCCAGCAGATGACCTTGAGCGCCTCTGAGCCTTTGCCTCGGGGTCAGTGTCCTCATCTGTGAAAAGGGGGCTGGAGGAGGTTGGGTCACCCAATCTCCAAATGCCAGGGCGGCCCAAAAAGCCTGGCCCCAGCCCTTGCTGGACGGGCTGCAGGCCCCAGGGTTCCGACCCTCCTTCCCCTTGAGGAACCATCAGCTCCCAGCCTCTGCGCCACCTCTGTGTGTCTCTAGTCTTGACCATTTGACTCCCTCTGTGTCTCTAGTGCTGACCATTTGACCCCCCTGTGTGTCTACTCCTGACCATTTGACCCCCTCTGTGTCTCTAGTCCTGACCATTTGGGTAGGCCCTCGCATCTCCAACTGTCCACTGAGCAGCCTTGCCTAATACTCCCTGACACCCCAAACGCTACAAAATGAAGTCAGCTGCTCCCAATGACTCTTACTATCTACCTGCCTCTCATAACTGCCCCCGTTGTCTTCATCATCTTCCTCTCTCTCCACACATTCTCCCCAGTCTGTGGCATAAAGCCTTGACTACCTGACCTCCTTTACATACTTGTACCCTCTCTTCCTAGCCGGGCCACTCCCTCAGGCCCAGAGCTTCCTAAAGAGATCCTCGCCTCCCCGTCCTCCACGGGACACGGCCAGCACTGGCTCCCTGAGGCCCAGCTGCACTCACTCCGCTTTCAGGGTAGGCAGCAGGAACACAGGTTCTCCCCACTTGCCTTGACTGGAGCCTCCACCAGTGGGCGCCCACCTGCAGGGCAGCCTTGCAGCCTCCACACTCCAGCTCCTGCAGACAACGTGGCTGACCCCCAGCACCTCTGCTCCTGGCCTTCAGCCTAGAGAGCCTGCCCCATCTCTGCCTGCAGCCTGCCCCATCTCTGCCTATAGCCTGCCCCTTCTCTGCCTGCAGCCTGCCCCATCTCTGCCTGTTGCCTGCCCCATCTCTGCCCATGACACCCACAGCCATCCCTGACTCTAGGTCCAGAACAATCTCTCCCCTCCCTCCTCCTGCCCTGGCCACTTCCGGCCCTCATCACGTTTGGCCTTTCATTTATCTTCCCTATAGTCTGAGTGAGTATAAGTGCCTGGAAGACAGAGCCCATGCCTCACAGATCCTTGCCCTTCCTATGGATCTGGCAGTGGTGCCAACTGCCAGAGGTGTGTGCATTTCCTGTAGGGATCTGTCCTTTCAGTGGGGAATTGTGAGACACAAAACGACAGACAATGATGAGCCGGGAAACGGGAACCCCAAAATCCGTGTGCTTCCTGCCCGAGCTGTGCATCTCTGTCTGGTGCACACTGCGGGTTCGTCCTTTGCTCAAGACTCAGTTCGGTGCAACAGACATGGGTGTCACAAGCATGTGACCCCACCATCATCTCTCCTCTTTTCATGATAAAGACACCAACCAGCAAGGTAGGGGCCGTGGAGAAGATCCCACCCAGCCCCTTGCTTGTCACAGATAAAAGTCCTTAGAGACAGAAAGGGGAGCAGAACCAGGATTCAAACCACAGTCTCCAAAGCAAAGCCCTGAGTTCATTTCATTATAGCGAAGTCACACTGTGTATTCCAAGCAATAAATGGTGTCAAGTCCATTTAGGGCAGGGTAATGTCAGAATAAGAATATGTATTCCCGAGCCAGGCACGGTGGCTCACGCCTGTAATCTCAGCATTTTGGGAGGCTAAGGTTGATGGATCATTTGAGGTCAGGAGTTCGAGACCAGCCTGGCCAACATGGTGAAACTCCGTCTCTACTAAAAATACAAAATATTAGTCCGGCATGGTGATGCGCACCTGTAGTCTCAGCTACACAGGAGGCTGAGGCAAGAATCATTTGAACCCGGAAGGTGGAGGTTGCAGTGAGCCGAGATCTCACCATTGCACTCCAGCCTGAGTGACAGAGCAAGACTCAGCCTAAAAAACAAAATTTTTTAAATTAAATATGTATATATATAGTTCCTTTTTAATAAGCAGATGGGCCTTAATCATTTGCATATGATCCTATAACTGATGTTGGTTGCAAAGAAAACTTGTATTTTGCATTAAACACATTGAGATTGTAAACTCAGATTTTGAGCTGATGGTTCCTTTCAGCAGGCCTTATTACACATTACACGTGTGAGTGTCAGCTCTTGGCCTTAGACTGTCATTTCCAGGAGCCTGATAGATATCATCTTTATCCAGAACTCCTACCATCTCCTTGAAATTCATGCTGTCCACAATCAAACTCATCCTACCTACCAATCCTCTCGCCCCTACATTATTTCCAAGAGCAACATCCCTTTCACTTTGAGTCCCCTCAAGAACTTCTACCTACATCGAGGCCTCCAGCTATGGCACAGATCAGGCCTTCAGAGCCGCCTTCCAGTCTCTGCACCACAGCTGCCAGATCACTCTTCCTAAAAAGTATCTCTCAGCACAGACCACAGGCCCCTTGCTGTACAACCCACAAGGATTCTATGCCTGCAGACTGAAGAACTCCTGAATTTGACATCACTGGTTTCACAGGCCCTGCACTAAACATTACTCCCTGCATTCTGTTCCTCCAGTCTCCTTCCTGCCCCGAGGTTCAGCTGTGGCGTCTGTTTTTCTGACATGCTCCCTCCTGTCGTTTCTCCTTCCCTGAAACCTGAGTCATAGCCACACACGGAATATCACCCAGTCCCGCCTGAGTTCAAACGCCACTTCCTCCATGCAGCCTTCCCGAATCACCTGGTTAGAAAGATTCTCTCCCACCTGTGGAATTACACACCTCTTTATCCACCTGCTCTCCCTGGGACTGGTAATTTATATGTGTGTTTTAGCTGGTGGCTGGCTTATCTACAATTCTCCCATTATGTTGACTGACATCACAAACAGCATAGTGCCTCTTGTCTGGAAGCAGAGACCAGCACAGCAACAGGAAGGAGCAGCCACATCCCCAATCTCATTCTGTTCCGCCTTGAGCAGCCTCGAAGAATGTGTGACTTGGTGAAAACCTTGCCATCCTTTGTGTTCATAAGTGTAAAAACCTGGTTCAAATGTGCTTCCAGGCAGAAATGAAGATGCCCAGTAGATGTTTATTAGAATGAATCAAATAGACTCCCAGGTTTGGCAGACTTCAAAAGCTCTGCCAAACCGCTGAAATTTCCACCAGGGATTAAGGTCACATTTTTGAGTTCTGGTCAGTTGCCTTCAGAAAACCACTGTAAAAACTCATGACTGTTGTATGGGAGGCGGCTGCACAACTCCCAGCATTTATTAACACAATAACATGGTTTAATTTATCAAATAGGGGATGGGCACATCGGATCATGCCTGTAATCTCAGCACTTTGGAGGCTGAGGCTGGGGGATCACTTGAACCTAGGCGTTCAAAATCAGCCTGGACCACACAGTGAGATCCCTATCTCTACAAAAAAAAATTTCTTAAGTTAGTCTGGTATGCTGGCATGCATCTGTAGTCCCAGCTACTTGAGAGGCTGGGATGGGAGGACTGCTTGAGTCAGGGAGTTTGAGGCTGCAGTGAGCCAAGATCATACCACTGCACTCCAGCCTGGGTGACCGAACAAGACCCTGTCTCAAAAAAGAATAATAATAAATTATTAACTAAGCCAGCTTTTCCATAACAAAGCCCAGGGGGTCTGAATATGAATGTGGCCAGGGGAAGGGGCGCAGTGGGAGGGAGAGGCTCCCCAGCCTGGGTCCTGGCCTCCTGGCAAGAGGTCGAGGGCTGAAGAGACACTAAAATGTGACATTGATGCTATCTTTGCTACTCCACTGTTTTGCCTCAACTCCACTGAGACTTGTCTCAAAAATAGTGTTGTGAGCTCCACAGAGGGACAGCTACATGTGTCAAATTAAACAATTAATTAATTACCACGCCAGCTAGTATTTGAGGACCTATTTCTACGTCTTGCTTTAATGTCTGCTGAAGGGTAATTCGTCACCATTATTTACCTAACTTCCAAGACCTTACCTCTATTTTTTTCTGTTTCACTGAATTCCAAGTCAATTCTAATGAGTGAAAAATTAATTACTTAGGTGTAACTGGGTTCAAGATTTCAGGAAATCTGGTTGGGGAGGAAACAAGTAGCAAAGGAATGTGTTGGATCAGAGCATGCAGAAGGTATCAGTGCCAGGCAGAGGGTTTATTTATTCATGAGATCACTAACGGGAAGGAAACAGAGCTCTCAGGGAATGGCTCCCCTGCAGAAATGCATCTCAGAACTGCACCTGGACTCCTCTCTTCGTCAGATTAATGGAAAATTGTTCACACTGTGCTCTCCCCTATGTGCCCCAATTTTGTGACTTGTTTTTCCTTTTCCAAAGCTCCTGGAAGAGTAGGTTGTAAAATACTGTGGTTGGCATCCTCCAGGTACTGACAGCTACAATCCTATGTATGGCCAAGGGAAGCAGGGGCTACAATCTCACTGTGACAAAATCTTCCTAAGCTGCAATTTTCACACAAAACTGCGGCTGGCAGCTTATGTTTTGGGTTATGTTGCATTCTTGTCTTACCATATTATCAGAAATTCAGCTTGGGTAGACTCAAAGAGAGGACAAAAGTAAGTAACTGCCTGACACAGAAAGCTTGGGTTTAATTAATTAGTACTTAGAAAGCAACTTAAGACCTCTGAATTCAGCTCATCTATGCAGTCAAGAGATCATTAACATTTTCATGACAGGTGTTTTTTACAGCATTATAGAATTAATTCTGTAATTTGAATATGACTAAGTTTGGTAAACCAGAGGTACATTTTCCTGTCTATTAGTGTTACTGTCTTCCTCTGGAAGTAACAAACTATCCAATCTATTTACTGAATAACAAGTATACTAGTGAGAGAGAAAAAGCAAGAAATAACCCAGAGAACCGTACCATACAATTAATTTGCTTTTCCATTTAATTGATGGAAGTACTGAGAATTCAACTGTGACTCAAAGGTATTTTGCTAGAAAAACAAGTTGTGAAATTTATCTTGAGCAAATCACCTGAGTGGTTATATATGTTATTACAAATCGATATACTATTATTGATAATTGAATTAGTTCTGGTGATTTGAATAATTTCAGTTAATTCTTAATCACTGTGCTAATGGTAACATTGGCAGCACACAGTAACAAATTGTGCAAAAATTACCCCTGTCTGATCTTAGATTATATAATACTTCTACAGCATATTTCCTTTGCCAATTATGATTGATTAATGTCTGGCTTAATTAAGCTATTGTTAAAATTAATTACCATTCTAGAATACATATCCACCAACAGCGGAGACAAAGGACACATAAACTTCTGAAGTGGAAGGGAGAGGATGTAAAATTTTGCTGTCAAAAATCGACAAAGTGAGAAGGTATCCGAAAATTTTAAAATCGACCTTATTCTTCAACATGGAAAAACACACACACCCCCAAGTCAAGCACATTCCCAAATGGCTTCTGTGGCGTCCAGTGAGACCCACCGTGGTGCTCTTGAGTTTTGCGAGCGGCAGAAGCTTGTGGCTGTGGCCTGAGTCTGGACCATCTCGCACCCACACCGACACAAGCAAAGAAAATCAGAGTGCCAAAAAAAAAAAAGAAAATCAGAGTGCCGTGAGGCTCCACTGTTCACACTGAGGACATAGTCATCTGGCGATGTTCAGCCGCTCTGGGCCAGGCTCCCTAACCATCGCAGTACAAACCAGCAGTTGAAGCTTCAAAACCAGCAGTTGAAGCTTCATTTGTTGAGAAGGGTCAGGGGGAGCCTGAGTCAAGGGGCATCCCAGAACATGCAGACTGCAGTCAGGCAGGAATGCTGCTGTGGCCGGCGCTGTGTCTCAGGTCCTTGCTGTCCTGGCCACCAATGTCAGGCTGCGCTCCAGGAAGCAGGGCCCGAGGCAGGGGCCGGGGGCAGGTGCTTTATAGAGGGTGTGCGCTGCAGACAGACCCACCAGGGGTGGCCACCTCAGCACAGGATGAAGCAGAGCCCTCAGCCCTGTAGCTCAGAGTACCGCAGGGCCAGTCCTCAGGGCAGGACACCACCCGGGCCAGCCAGGTGCGGGCAGGGAGTGGCCCACCCATGGGCTCATCCCACCGGGAACACGCATGTCTGTGACCCACCCAGAGCCACATGACGGCCACTGGAGGATAGGGCACCCAGCCTAGAGCACCGGAGCAGGCTCGCTGAGAACCACCACAGGCCAGTTGGGAGGAAATCAGGAACCCAAAGGGACTCACATCTACAGAGCAGCGTCCACCAAGCAGCGTGTTCAGGCGGCCAGCATCTCAGAGGGTGAGGGTCCCACATGATCTCTTGGGAGAACATTAGACATACGTGATTCAGTTTTTTTTGGTTTATTTTGTATGTTATTTTTTGTTTATTTTTATTTTTTATTTATTTTTTAGAGTGCAGTGGCACTATCCCGGCTCACTGCAACCTCTGCCTTCCAGGTTCAAGCGATTCTCCCGTCTCAGCCTCATGAGTAGCTGGAATTACAGGTGCCCGCCACCGCGCCCAGCTAATTTTTGTATTAATAGAGACACAGGATTTCACCATCTTGGCCAGGCTGGTCTCAAACTCCTGATCTCATGATCCACCCACCTCGGCCTCCCATAGGGCTGGGATTATAGGCATGAAGCCACCACGCCCAGCCTGTGTTTTACTTTTATGTCTCCATTTGCTTTGTGTGGACTCATAAAGAATTTTATGACAGCGTCCTGCTGCGAAGCCCTGCATTGAATGCTGTATAGGATGTGGGTCAGGCACTTACACGTGTAGGGCCTGTAGTCCTAGGACGTGGGTTAGGAGCTTACATGTGTAGGGCCTGTAGTTCATAGGACGTGGGTCAGGAGCTTACATACGTGTAGGGCCTATAGTCTTAAGACATGGGTCAGGAGCTTACATGCATGTAGGGCCTGTAGTCCCAGCGGGAGACACGGAAGCAAACAAAAGTGGCCGACACCCCTGGAAAGTCAGGTCTCTTTAGCCAGGAGAGGTTAGTTTATAAGGAACCATGGTTTGTCCAAAATATCTGATTTGAAACCCTTCCCCTGCCCATGAGAAACGTGTGTCACTCAGCCCTCAAAGTACATGGCCAGGACCTCTCCTGGACCCGTTGCTCATCTCCCCCTAGCCCAGGGGTTGCCCATCTGGCAGTTTCCCTCTGGCGATCAGACCTCCGATGTGGGCATCAGAGACCTTGGCAGGTGTGTCACACTCTGCACACGGATCCCGTGAGCCTGGCTGGGCTCTGGTTACCTTCCCAGCCCCTCACCCTGCCCCAGCTTGGAGAGGAGCGGGCACACCAAGGCCCTGAATCCCTTGTTCCTGGTGCACCTCTCTGGATGCTCACTGAGGGTAGCTCCCTGAGGGGCCTTCACACAACACCAAAGCCAAGGCTTCCACACACACAGGCTCCTCGGGAATCTGACTCCACATGGGAAAGCGTGGCCAGGCAGTCACAGAGTCTTGGCCAAAGTGCTTGCACCAGGCACCCCCGATGCCCCACAGCTACGGGGGTGGGCCCTGAGGAGCCCACCTATCCTGAAGCAGCTTGCCCAGCCCCGCAGGCTCAGACACATGCACCCCTTCCTGCACCCCTGGTGGCATCCTCCTTTCCAGCAGGCAGCCTCACCAAGGGCTGCACACAGTTTCTCAAGGAATTTAGACCCCAGGAAGACGTAGTTGTGCAAAAAAGTCACAGGAGAGAAAAGCAGAATTTAGCAAGTGCCATGAGTAGCATGTTCCTGAGGAAGGTGAAGAATGAGGAGGTCAATCTGAATATCATTAATGCCCGCTGGGGTCTCCGGTGGGCACTCCCAGCGTGTGGCGCCTCCTCCATTCCCTTCATGGGTGGCACTGCTATCGCTCTCTCCCACCCTGGGCCTCCGCAGAATGTTAGATGGAAATACTCTGAAGCGCAAGAAAGAGAGAAAGAAAAAGATTGGAGGGTGGAAAGACAGAGGTCAGGAATGGAGGGAGGGGCAAAGAAGGGAGAGTGACATGGGACCTCGGAACCTTTCAGAGGAAGTGCACTCACAAAGAAAGATCTGGGTCAGCAACACAGAAGGAGGTGGATGAAGAAAGACTCAATGCAGGCAGAAACAGAGTTGAACTAATGATTTTTAAAATATGATAAATCAGATAATTTTTTTAAAAAAAATCAGGATGCAAAATGCCGTAGGTTTGTTTTGTTTTGTTTTGTTTTATTTTGTTTTTGAGGCAGAGTCTCCCTCTGTCACCCAGGCTGGAGAGCATTAGTACAAGCTCGGCTCACTGCAACCTCTACCTCCTGGGTTCAAGTGATCCTTCTGCCTCAGCCTCCCAAGTAGCTGGGATTACAGGTGAGTGTCACCTTGTGCAGCTAATTTTTGTATTTTTGGTAGAGATGGGGTCTCACCACTTTGACCAGGCTGGTCTCGAACTCCCGACCTCAAGCAATCTGCCTGCCTTAGCCTCCCAAAGTGCTGGGATTACAGGGGTAAGCCACCACGCCTGGCCCAAAATTCTGTTTGTAAATGTTGCTGTGGAAATTAGATATTGTGCTCGCTTTGGCAGCACATATACTAAAAATTGGAAATTAGATAGGGTATCAGATTCCTGGGGCTGCCATAGCTAAGTGCCACAAACTTAGTGGCTTTAAACAACAGGCATCAGCCAGGCATGATGGCTCATGCCTGTAAGCCCAGCACTTTGGGAGGCTAAGGAGGGCGGATCCCTTGAGCCAGGAGTTTGAGACCAGCCTGGGCAACATAGCAAGACCTCGTTTCTACAAAAAATTAAAATAAAAACAATTCGCCAGGTGTGGTGGCGCACCTGTGGTTCCAGATACTCAGATGGCTGAGGACCACCTAGGCCCAGGAGTTTGAGGCTGCAGTAAGCTATGATTGCACCACTGCACTCCAGTCTTGGCGACAGAAGGAGACCCTGTCAATCAGTCAATCAATCAATAAAAGGAAAGACAAAACCATAGAAAGATGTTGTCTCAGTCCTGGGACTGGAAGTCTGAAATTCAGCTGTCAGCAGGGCCCTACTCTCCCTGTTGGCTGGAGGGGAGGATCCTTCCCACCCTTCGGGCTCCTGGGAGGTCTGCAGTGCTTGGCATTCGGCAGCTCATCACTGCATTCCTCCAGCCTGACTCCAAGGCCACACTGCTGTCTTCCCTCATCTGTGCTGTCTACAAAGGTCCTCTTTTCATGAGGACATCACTCATATTGGATTAGGACCCACAGTAATCACCTGATCTTGACACAGTTAAATCTGCAAACACCCTATTTCCAAAATAGCTACCCTCTAAGGTGCTAAGAGTTAGGACTTCCATCCCTCTTCTTTTGGGGGACACAGTTCACCCCATAACAGATGTTAATATGGGGAAAACAAATTTAGGTAGAGGCTTTTCATCCTGAGCATTGGGAAACTACAAAGGGTTAACTCTCACACAGCAAATGAATGAATCAAAGCTGTGAGTGCAATGGAAGCAGTGGAAGAAATTATTAGTAACACATGGTATACAACTTTTACAATTTTTGAATAACAAAAAAAGAAATTAAAAGGCAATGAACCAGTGATTACAGAAGAGACTGGTTTTATTTCTCGAACATGAGAAACAGATCATGCTTATCTCATCTGCTGATTAACTGATGGGCTGCCTTCTCTGCCACCTGAGACAGTTTCATTTGACATCACATTTCCGGTCACCTTAGTAAATGGACAGCTACTCTGACAGACAGTGACTCTGATTATAATTTTCTGAGACCAAAATATTCCCTTTTATTATAAGAAAATTTCTACTAGTGAATGTGTCTTAGCTCTTCAGAGAGGTGCTCTTCCTAATATTGGCCTATAAAAACGAGCTGCAGTAACCCTCTCTGGAGTGGTGCTGGCTCCTCCGGCAAGCAGAGACCACCCTGGAGAACAGACAGTGGTGTGTCCTCTGCACACAGTTTCCCTTTCAAGGAGGAAGCTGTGCCACCTCTGGGCTGTGTATACCCATTTCTTCTTCACTCTCACCAGCCAGGTCAATCCTTCACTCTCCTGGGCAGTGTGCATGCATGAGCGTGCACCATGCGTGATGTGTGCATGAGCGTGCACCGTGTGTGGTCTGTGTGTGCATGAGCATGCACCATGTGTGGTCTGTGTGTGCATAAGCATTCACCATGCATGCTGTGTGCGCATGAGAGTGCACCGTGCGTGATGTGTGCATGAGTGTGCCCTGTGTGTGGTGTGCATGATGAGCATGCACAATGTGTGGTGTGTGCCTGAATGTACACCGTGTGTGGTGAGATGGAGTTTCACTCTTGCCACCCAGGCTGGAGTGCAATAGCGCAGTCTTGGCTTATTGCAACCTCCACCTCCCTGGTTCAAGTGATCCTTCTGTCTCAGCCTCCCAAGTAGCTGGGATTACAGGTGTCCACCATCACGTCCAGCTAATTTTTGTATTTTTAGTAGAGATGGGGTTTCACCATGTTAGCCAGGCTGGTCTTGAACTTCAGACCCCAGGAGATCTGCCGAACTTGGCCTTCCAAAGTGCTGGGATTACCGGCATGAGCCACCATGCCGGTTTCTAAGTTACTTTTAAATATGCTAAATTATTGTTGACTTCAGTCAGTCTGCTATCAATTACTATATTTTGTTCATTCTGTCTAACTGTATTTTTGTACCCATTAACCATCCCCACTTTCCCCTGCACTCCCCACTATTCTTCTCAGCCTCTGGTAACCATTATTCTACTCTCCATCTTCATGAGTTTCATTGTTTTAATTTTTAGTTCCCACAAATGAGTAAGAACATGCAAAGTTTGTCTTTCTGGGCCTGGCTTATTTCACTTAGCATAATATCCTCCAGTTCCTTCCATGTTGTTGCAAATGGATCTCATTCTTTTTCATGGATGACCAGTGCTCATCGTGTATGTGTACCACATTCTCTTTATCCATTAACCTGTTGGTGGATGCTTAGGCTGCTTCCAAAACTTAGCTATTTTGAATAGTGCAGCTATAACATGGGAGTGCAGATATCTCTTCTATATGTTGTTTTCCTCTCTTTGGGGTATATATCTAGCAGTGGGATTGCTGGATCACATAGTAGTTATATTTTTAGTTTTTTGAAAAACCTCCATACTGTTACCCATATCTAGTAATTTTTTGCTATATGCTGCACATTGTGTACAATATGTTGCAGAAGGGAAGATCATGTCTTTTCTCTTTATGGGGTGTTGAGTTTATTCTGGCAGACAGTGGAATTAGTAGTACTTATTTTGGGCCTTCTCAGCCTTTGTTCTATTCTTTGCTAGAATGAGTCTGTTTGGTTTAGAAAGCCAGGCACAGTGGCTCATGCCTGTAATCCTAGCACTTTGGGAGGCCAAGGCAGGCCAATCACAAGGTCAAGAGATCGAGACTATCCTGGACAACATGGTGAAACCCCATCTCTATTAAAAAAATTTTTAAGAAAAAGAAAGTATTTGTATGATATGATCCTAACTCTAAAGTATGGGATGCATTCTTAAAGCTTGGCCTTTCTGGGATCTTAACTCTATTCCAAAATGCTCAGTGAGGTTTCTCCACTGCTGAGGCTGGAACTCCAATGTCTCCCAAAACTGCATGCTTCCTTGTGTCACCATTTAGCTCATGGCCTGCAGTAGGCAATCCCTGCTAAGCCCCACAGACTTCTGCCCTTTGCCCGTGCAGCCCAGACTCGAGCCAATGGGCCATGGTGAAGCTCCATGCATATTTCTGGGGGCTCCTCTCTGTGTAGTTTCCCCTTCTGAGAAACCCCATCAAATAAATCAACCCTTTCAAAAACTTGAACTTCAGTCTTTCCCTTCTCAGCTCCAGACCACCATCCTGCTTGGCTCTGCCTCCATCCCCTGCAGCAGGAGAGCTCCCAAGTAGAAAGCCAGAACAATGGCAGGCAGCACGGGCTCACCTCATGAGTTTCTTTTCTCCTGAGATGCACATTTTCTTGTATTTCTTTTGTTAAAATTAAGTGGGTGAGCTCATGGTCGAGATGCCCACCCAGATGACATTACAATGCACACTTCTCAAAGCCTACCATGCCTTGTCTCCTGTGTTGCCCACATTGTAGTTGTTTCCAGTGGCAAGTCTAGAATCACATACTGTGTCATGGCTGGCAGTAGAAGCCTGTGAAAATATTTTCATGTGCATATAATATAAACAGCAGTCCAGATTGGACAAAAAGGATAATGATTTCTGGAGGGAAGTCTCCAAGAAAAATAATGAAACTGATAGGATTGGCATATTGAGAAGAGATTGAGGTTGAATTATTTTGGGGATAAGCAATATTTACATAGTCATAATAATGTAAATTCTGAGAATTGACATAAACAAAATACTTAGGGAGGAGCAGAATCGGAAATGCTTGTGTGTGAGCACAGAGAATAAGAGGTAAATTAGAAAGCCAAGTCTGACTGGGCCAGGCAAGGTGGCTCATGCCTGTAATCCCAGCACTTTGGAAGGCCGAGGTGGATGGATCACTTGAGCCCAGGAGTTCAAGACCAGCCTGGGCAACATAGTGAGACCCTGTTTCAAAAAAACAAATAAACAAACAAAAAAAGACAGCCACGTCCAGCACTATGAGCTTACTATTTAGAAATATGAAGTAAACACCAAAGGAAACATCAGAAAAGTAAACTGTACTTGCCTGTAGAAAATGGAATGGAGGAGAGATCCAAGATGGCCAATTAACAACAGCTCAAGATTGTAGTTCCCAGTGAAAGCACAGAGAGCAAGTGGACGCCGCAATTTCAGATGAATTTCTGTTGCCGACAAACTGGAAGATACCCGGCAGAGGAGCCATACGAGTTTCCAGCGCGACTCTTTTGGCTGGTGCGGCTGTTTTGCCGCTGCCCCGGCGCGGCGCTGCACTTCTCAGTGCGGAGTATACGTGACTGGGTGCCCTTTGAGTCAGGCTTGGCTGGTCTCATCCCCACAAGGAGAATGGCAATTGGAAGCGCTGAGGACTGAGAGATTCACAGTAAGCACAGCTGAACCCGGGAAGGCCTAGCTCTGTGGGGAAGGGGCGTCCGCCAAAGGAAACCTAAGAAACAGAAAAAACTTCATCACCAACAAGCCGGACGTCCACACAGACCCAATCTGAAAGTCGGCAATTACAAAGACGACAGGTGGATAAATCCACAAAAATGGGAAGAAACCAGTGCAAAAAGGCTGAGAACACCTGAAATCAGAATGCCTCTCCTCCTACAGGGGATCGCAGCTCCTCATCA
>CAUYLG010062387.1:0-35582 GCA_963573385.1 Cacajao melanocephalus
TTCATGAAAAATACAAAGTATTTTTTTATTTTTTTTTTTTTTTTAAAATCAACTACACGTAGTTCTTTTTTTTTTTTTTTTTTTTTTTTTTTTTTTTTTTTTTTTTTTTTTTTTAACCTAAAAGACTTTTCTTGGTGCCTAGTCCAGCACCCAAGACAGATGGGGCTGAGAGTGAATGCTTGCTGTAGGGAGTACATTGTTAAACCTTAAAAGTCTGAGCCTTCTGTTCCAAGCTGACTTCCCATTCAAGACTCCAGACATACAGAAGTGGTTTTACTCCCTTAACTTGTAAGTCCTATTATCTCTCACTTCCTTGTCTTTGAACATGTAACTTCGCAGTTACATTTTTTTCCGCTGCCTTTTCATTTGGCGAACTCTTAACTCCCCTATCAGGACAGTTCTGGCCTGAGTGTCTCCCGACCGTGATCCAAGGCACTCTGGGCATGTGTGTGTCTCAGAGGACTCAAGACTTGTGGTGCTGTAACTGCTTCCTCGTCTCTCTCCCACATGAAGTGTGGCTCTCCTAGGGTCTGGGGACAGTGTCTGGTGCCTCTTCATTTCTGCCAGTTTTTACCACAGAGCCTGGCACAGACTAGGGGCCTACTCTATGATTGTTAAATGAGTAAAATGAGCTGCAACTGAGGGCTTTAGAGCTTGCAATCCTAACATGCATCTGTTCCCTGATTTATTTCTGTCCCTGACCCTTTCTATACAGGACTGAATTATAAAGTCCTTTCTGAGGAAAAATAAGTTATGATATAAGAAAAATTGCCTTAGTGCACTGCAGATATCAAGTCAGCCAGCATTTCCTTCTCAGCTGGTACCGGCAAATGACAGAGAAACTGAGCTGTCCTGAGCAATCCTTATCTACCTATAGTGACTTGGCAGAATTAAGTTATTCTCTGTCTTGCTCTTTGGGAAGAAGGTGGATACCTTAAAATTAAAACCAGGGCCCTGTTTGGGATATTGGATCTGGATAAATTTTTCTCCAAACAGATAGTGGTAGCTGGAGGAATCATTCAGTGTGCACTGGAACTTTCTCTGGGTGTCTGTTTAATTAAGAAAGTTTGTTTTAAAGCTGTACTTTGTGTTCTTTAATGCATGCATGTCATTTCCTAACCAGATTTATGAAAATGTTTTGGGATGGTGAGCATTTAAAGAACTTCAGGGAATAAGTCAGCATGGAAAGTTTCAAATGTGTAATTATTATTGCATGCATGTTGTGTTTAAACCCTGGGCCCTCCTGGGAGTAGGTTGACTTCACAGAGCGCCTTATTAATTGAAGGGAAAACAAATCTGCTGTTGGAATACTTCTCTCTTCTCCTTGGGTTCACCTTGGGAGAATCACTTCAGCTCTCTGGGACTCAATTTCCTCTGCTGAAATACTATGGGTTTGTCTTTGCCCGTCTTTAGGATCTTTTTCTGCTTTCCATATCTTTAAATTAGGCACAAATGTCTGCTTTTCCTTTTTACAAAGACCTGTACCCGAAAAGTAGCTCTGTGGCTGAATTGATTAACTTATTTAACATTATTTATTTATGCAATGAATGTTTATTGAATGCATCCTGACTGTGTGCAGGTTACTTCGTTTATACAAAGTCCCTGTCCTTATGAAGCTTATAGTCCAGAGCAGGGGTTGGCAAAATTTTTCTGTAAAAAGCCAGATAATAAATACTTCTGGCTTTCCACACCGGTCTATCATAATTACTACTCAACTCTGTCATTGCAGTGGGGAAGCAGCGTAGACAGTATGTAAATGAGTGAGTGTTAGTATTTAAGACAGCGCTTTATTTACAAAAATAGGTGGTGGGCCAGCTTTGGCCAATGGGCCTTAGTTAGCAGATCTCTAAGATGGTGAAGGCATTCAATAAACATAAACAAATAGATGCATAATCTTTAAGTGGAGAGAAGTGCCAGATTCACTGAGATATCAGATCAATGTGAGACACAACATCCACTAACATATTTTAGGAAAATCTAAATTTATCTCTTTGTTACCAGTGTACAGACTGGAGGAAAAAAAGGCTGATTTGCTTTGTGGGTTTTTTTTTTTTTTTTTTTTTTTGCTGTTTCTAAAAAACGACAGTAATTTGATAATACTCCTTTGTGCAGAACTGTACTTGCAGATTTGTCCAGGAGCCTTATGATTAGCAATGAAATAATTCTGCTACCCAGAGATGGTTTTGCTGCTCTTGTAGCTGGGATAGTGACATTGCCTTACTCTGCAGTCATTTTTGGGTCTTTTGTTTTTGTGGCAAGCTGATTTGGTGCAGAGGGAGGCTGGCTGAGTCCTTGGCCATAATTACCTATGTTGTCTTTGCTTCATACCTTATCTGCATTAGACCTGTTGAGGCTGATGGAGACAAAAAAAAGACCCCATCATTAATGTGTCTGGACAAAGAGCAAGTAACGTTTAGACTCCTTGTGGGGTAAGCCCTAGCAAGCAGATACATGATGATATTTCACCCCAAGAAAATCAGTAGCAGGATTTTCTGATGCTTGTAAAAGCAGACAACTGAATTCTGTCACTGTGTACAGATGCATGTAATACACATGGAGGGTCCTTCCTTCCTCTCCAGCAGTCAACAGCAGGCCACCTGAGGATACTGAACAGCTTAATCAAGAATCCTTAGGGGGAAATAAATGGGTATTTATTGATTGTCTACTATGGGGCATTTTAGATACTTTATCTCATTTACTCTCTATAACTTACCCTGTGTGGTAGAAATTATTATACCATTTGACTCAGGAGGAAATTAAGGATAAGAGAAACTAAGTAGGTTAAGTCACTTGCTCCAAATCATATAACTAATAAATAACGAATCAGGGATTTCACTGCAGCTCTGACTCTAAAGATTCTTTCTACTATACGCTGCCTCAAAAGAGTTTAATAAAAAATAGTCAAGCTATTTTGTCAGCAATCCAAAGAGAGAAAATAGAGTTGAGACCTAGTAAAAATTGGACTCCAGAATGAAGCCTTCCATTTATAGGCAGGAAGGCAAGGGCCCCATGTAGTGTTTCTCAGTCTTGGGGGCACATTGGAATCATTCGGGGAGCTTGAAAGATGCTGATGCTATGTCTCATTTCCAGAGATTCTGAATGAATTATCCTGGGGTGCAACTTAACATAGGGATTTTTAAAAGCTGCTCAGGTAATTCTAGTGTGCAACCAGCCAAGGTTAACAGCAACTGGCCTAAGGAGCTTATATGATGTCCCCGATAAACGGTTGACATCCTCTTGCAAGCTCATCTGAATATGGTTCATGGAGGACTTGAAAAATACAGATAAATATTTCTGAGACAGAAAAGACATAATCCTTGGAATGTCTGGTTATAGCAGCCGTTTGTCCAAATCACATTAAATTTCGTGGCTTACTCTGAATGCTGATACTCATTTGATGCCCTTTCAGACTATGTTTCTTAGGGACATACAGTGTGATTTTAAAGCATTTTAAACCACGAATTTGGGATTTAGCATTTGGAATTTTGCTTTAGGAAGAAAGCATGATACAATAATGATGGAATGTACAATTTCAGAAAGGCTGAGAATAAACACCAAGCTGGAAAATGTTCTCCTTAATTTTTATTTCCAGGAGAGTTCCTAATTTAGTGGAATGTAAGTGTGGATAAAGTCTCAGGGTAAGGGCATAGGGGAAGATCTCATCTGAATTCAGAGTGCATGAGAAAAGCCCGATACACTGATCTTCATTACATGGCTTTGTCTAGCTCTTTTTTTACAAGCCCAGCCTGAAGAGATGACAGCGATGAAAACGAGCTGTCCTTGGATTAGTAGCAGTTCTGCTTTTCGATACGAGTGGATTTTAGACAGGGAGCTAGTGGAGTGGCAGTTTACAGTTTATAAAGCATATTGACATATGTCCTATGGTAGAGCGATTGCAAAATGGCCCCAGTTCTACCCTCCTCCCTCTATACATGCCATTTACAATGTAATTTTGAAGTCTGTTTCCCTAGCTCTTGAATCTGGGCTGGCGTTGAGACTTGTTTTAACAAACAATATAGTGTAAGTCATGTGCCAGTTTTGATCCTAGAACTCAAGAGAACTTGCATTCTTTCCCTTCTTAGGTGCCTTGCCTGTGTTACGGGAACAAGCCTAGACTTGCTTGCTAGAGAGTCCACATGGAACACGGCCAGTCATTCCAGCAAGGCCATCCTAGGTCAGCCAATATCCAGCTGACTACCAGACTCATTCAGACCATTAGAACCACCCCATCAAGTCCTGCCAAGATCAGCAGACTGCCTAGCCTTCTCACAGACCGTGGAGAGATAGCAAGTAAGAGTTGTATTATGCCATTAAGTGATTGTGGCAAAGGACAATTAATACACATCCTCATGTGACTACAGAAATAATTATAATAATTCCTTTCTAGATGAAGAGACTGACGTTCTGAGAGGTTACATTTAGGAGGTATCCCACCATTGTGGAAGGGTGGGGATGCTTTCAAATCATGTACCTACTTCAAACAAGGGAAAACCCCTCATTCTGAGATCTCCTAGTTGTAAAACTCAGGGCTGATTATTTGTTTTCTGAATCTGTTTCTACCATCCGTAAAGTGGGGTAATAGGATCTTACTTTTATAGTTGCTAGGAGGATTAAAGGATATAAGTTGTGTAAAGAAATGAGTTCAGGGTAAAGACCCTATAAATCCTAGCTCTGATAATGATGGTGATGGTGATGAGAATTGCTCAAAATTAATGGCTAGGAGGTGTCAGGGACATGAATTCAGGTCTTTAATTCCCAAATTCAGCAGACTTCTGTATTTTCTTTTTCCTTTGTTTCTCTCCATTTCCTTTGCCCTTTCCGTTTCCCTGTTTTCTTCACATATCTCCTCTGATGTGTTCTAATAATTTATTTTATGTTTTCAAGCCAATATCACCCATAATTGGAAAAAAAAAAAAACCTTTACTTTGAACCACAGTAGACTGAAGATCTTCACTGGCAACAGGAACTTTTCTGGCTCAAGGTTTGTCAGGAAGAAAGACGGGAGTGCCTGCCATATAGGCAACCAATAATGTCTACTACCTTGCAGGCACTGTACAAAACAGAGAATATCCTGTTTTGAGTATCCATAGACACCTTAGTTATGAGAAATGAAGAAAACTCACTGGACACAGGAATCCGAGCAGCTGAGATCAAAGTTAAGGAAACACCAAATACAGAGGAGAAGCGAGAAGTGTATAATGAGCACTATGACCCCATGAAAATTTCCATAAATAAGGGCCATAGGATGGTTTACATTTACTTTCTTAATAAATATTTTAATAAAAATTTCATATTTTATGTATTTATTTATTTTTGAGACAGAGTCTCCCTCTGTTGCCCAGGCTGGAGTATAATGTTAGGATCTCAGCTTACTGCAACCTCTGCCTCCCAGGTTCAAGTGATTGTTGTGCCTCAGCCTCCCGAATATCTGGGATTATAGGCGCCTGCCACCACACCCAGCTAATTTTTGCATTTTTAGTAGAGACAGGGTTTCCTGGTGTTGGCCAGGTTGGTCTCAAACTCCTGACCTCAAGTGATCTGCCTGCCTCAGCCTCCCAAAGTGCTGAGACTATAGTCGTGAGCCACCATGCTCAGCCTCAAATTTTAATATTTATAAAACAAGCCAGTAACCTGGTTTGTCCTTGAAGTGTTTTCTACTCACCTTACATGAGGATTATTCACCCTCAATGATAATTTTTATTATGCTTATTATTCTTGTCCACTTCTCAATCACCCACCTCTGTGTATTTGAGAACAGTTTTATTCTTGCTCTTCTACTTTATTGCAATAAGATTAACTCCTCGGGGTAAACATTTTAGTCCTTGTTTTACACATTATGTTCATTTGTTTATTATTTCTTCACATTCAGATGATTTTTCTTCACAAACTCCCAGGGACCAGTGAACAGGGATGTTTTACAGCACAGAGCTCAGATGTGTGGGTGTTCAGCCAGCACCGCTAACTTTGTAGATAACTACAGGAGAGGGAGCTATGGAGAAGAAACGCAGTGCATCTCCAGATCCCACTGCCTAGATGCTGGAGAGAAAGAAAACATTTATCAAGATAATTTGTGGAAACAATTACTCAGTACTGCTGGTTTCATCAAAATGTCTTTTAGCTAAAATTTGGAAGCCCTACAATTAATCAAGTTGCCTTGGGAAAGATCACTACTTCCCTCAGGATCCTGCTTTTAGCATCAAAAAGCAGATGTTTTGCGAGATAAGAAACCAGCATTTTACACTGCAACATGCAGAGTGTAGTCAGCAAGAAACACCAAGTTTAATTGAGAGTCATGGTTCTGTTTTGTCCTCCTGGAATTATTAACTCCAATAATGCTAACAAGACACAGTCCCTAGCTTTCTGAGGCTGCTGGTCCTTTTATTTTAGATCAAGGTTTTCTACTATTTCTAGTTTTAACCTAGTTTAATCATTAAAAACCTGATGATTCAATCTATTGTCCTCTAGGTATAATTATATACACAGGGTTTTAAAAAAAATCAGTAATTGTGAATGTTTATGCATAATTAAAAAAAAAATTCCTTCAGAACTATAGCTCACCATACTTGTACTTTGAGTTTTCATTTCCATGTTTCTATAACTACCCTTTGGCTTCCCTGGAGGTGATAAAATAGAATGTTATTTTGAGTTGAAAATAAATGGAATTTTCTGGATTTGTTTATTTATAAGAAAGTGGTAGCTGGTAAAACAATCTAAAGAAAGAAACAAAACACTGATTTAATCTGTAGTTTATGATCAAGTTTTGATTTGTTTGTTTTCTTGCTTTTCCAACGTAATTGTTGAACCAAGGATACTGATGGTGCAGAGCTACCGGTGTGGCTTGGTAAATAAGCACCCTTAATTTTTTTTTTTTAATAGCAGAGAAATTTAAATGCACAGAACCTTGAAATCTGAGCACTGGATGGTACTCTGGGTATCATTTAACCTTCGCACTCCATAATGAGGCCCTTTATAGCATTCTATCACACAGTCACGCTCTCTTGATCTGGACACTTCTGGTGAGGGGGGACTCATTACTTGAAGAGGCAGCATGCCCATTATGGCATTGCACATTTTATTATAAAAGTTGTAATTAGCTACTGAATTCCATTCTTCACAGAGCAGTGTTACTGGTGTGGGCACAGGCACTGATGTGGTCTGAAAGTAGGCCCCAAGGAAGAAATTAAAAGCTCTTTTGTGCCCACCAGGCACAGTCCTGTTGGTGGTACCAGGTTGTGCTGCCTCTGCTTGGTAATTTTCTCCCTTTGTGCTAAATGATTCCACGGATATCACAGATTTGAGGAAATGGTCAGCATATATTTTAGTTTTTTTCCTAGAATATTCCAGTTGGCCTTGGACTTGACTACAGCAACATAGGTGAACATTTAGGATGCTGTTCTCTAAATTTAACTATAGAATGGGAGTTGAGGGTAGGGGTGGGGATTATCTGTCTGTGGTTGGACTTGAGTTGGTACTAGGTAAGTTCGGTATGTCCAGAACTTTATCTTCATCAGTTTTTTTTGTTGTTGTTGTTGAGACAGGGTCTCACTCTGGTGTCCAGGCTGGAGTACAGTGGCACAATCTCAGCTCACTGACACCTCCATGTCTTGGGCTCCAGCCATACTCCCACCTCAGCCTACCAAGTAGTTGGGACTACAGGTATGTGTCACCATGCCTAAGTAATTTTTGTATTTTTTGTAGAGAAGGGGTCTCACCATGTTGTCCAGGCTGGTCTCGAATGCCTGAGCTCAAGTGATCTGCCCGCCTTAGCCTCCCAAAGTGCTGGGATTACAGGTGTGAGCCATCATGCCTGGTCTTTGTCAGCTTTTAAAAAACTGCTTCCTGAGATGAGTTAAACTATAGATTCACAGGTTTACTTTTTTCTCAGAATATCATTAACAAAGGCCTTTCTTTTGTGCCACTGTCCCTGAGTCGTCTTCTTAAGGTTAAAATAAAGTATACATATACAAATGGATTGTAGGATAAAACATTGAACTACTTTTATAAGTAGTAGAAGGAAATCTGAGCACTTTACTGTTGTGTAAATTCTGTTAATTAATTTTTTTTTTGTGTTAGAAACTTGCTAGATATTAATAAATTCCATTTCCTTTTCCTGGGCGGACATTTCTGATTCCTCGCAGTTGGTTTGAGGCCACGTCACAAAACCCACTGTGCAATCTTTCACACTTTCTTTCCACTTCGGGGAAAAGGCTGTGTATTGAGGATGACAACATCAAAAGATGCAAGGAGACTTAATCCTTGGGCCATTTAAAATTCTTTATTCCATAATTATTTTTGTCATCAAGCCATTATAACTTTAAGCAAGGAAAAAATTCTCCATATTTTTTTACCTTATTAGTTATTTTAATTCTGTATATGAAAGATGAACTAAGAAGCATGGTAAGTTGGCAATTTTAAAATAATGACATAATTCTAAAGGAAATGACTTTAGACATGAAATGGTGGATATGGGAGAAAGACTTAAAAACTTAATATTCAGAGGTTGGACAAATGAAACACTGACGGATAACTTTTTAAAGCTCATTTCAATGTGAATGTTTCTAAAACTTGATTATATGCCCCCATGTTAAAATCCATGCTTTTTTCAAATGCTTGGAACAAATGACTCCTGAAGGGTCCAGTTTGCTTTTCAATACAGCTTAACATCAATGGGAAAATATTAGTGCAGTAAAGCATGTACGATTGTAATAGAACTTTTCTCTCCATTTACCTCAGTGACGATGCTTCAGCAGACTTGTATGAGCAGTCATCATATACGATATATTATTTTTATAAATCTGAATAAAAACATAAAAAATCAGCTTTTTAAAGATTGGTATACTCTGGTCAATACAACACAAATCTTGTAGAAAAATTGCAGGTAAAACACAAGATAAACACACAATTTAAAGTGCAGTTTGTCCTGGTAAACAGTTTGTAGTGACTAATCTGCAGGAACCTTGATTACTCAGTAGAATCTATGTACTAGCCTGGGATGGTGCCAGGCTTCCTGCTCATGCATGTCCATCCACCCACCCAGTGGCTGCCTCTACTTCATCGTATGCTCTCCCACGTCTCTGCTTCAGCATCACACTTTGAATATTCTTATTTTTGTGGATGCAACTGTACTTTCTGTGAGCATATCTACAGCTTAATTAACCTTTATTCCTTTGAAACGCAGATTCCTTCGTAGGTTTAATTTATGTCTTTCTGCTTTTGAATTTTCAAAGATGGGCTTGGATAACAATGGGAGCATTTGGGAAAATCTAATAATTATCCCAGCTTGGCCACTACCAAATTGCATAATTGCAAGCAAATTATTCTACGTTGCTGAATCTCTAATTTACCGTCAGGAACTGACAGCAATTAACCACCATTTACCTCGAAGTAGATGATTCATTTTGATATTTGTCTTTTAAAATGTGAGAAAAACCTATTATGGCTGATAAGGGGGCTATAAAAAACAGAGTGTGGTGTGCTGCTTTGCATCAGAAAAGCTGTGTGCATCTAGGCTTTGCCATTTATTGACATAAAATCTGAGACAAGTCGTTTAATCTCTGCATTTGTTCCTTCAGATATGGACTAGGGTAATTTTACCTATCATAGGGGTGTTTTGAGGTTGAGACGAGGTCATGTAGACAAGTACCCAGCACAGTACTGCTCTGTAGAAAGGGCTGAAATTGGAATACATTAGGTACGAAACCTAAATTCTCCTGCAAAGGGCATAGAGCATGAAGAATGACAGTCCTGTAAGTGTCAGCTGTCTATCTGTTGATCCAGGGTAATCTCAAATGTATTCTGAATAATGAATTCTGATTTAGTAATTCTTATTTTTTATTGTTATATTAGAGACAGGGCCTCAGTGGCACAATCCTAGCTCACTGCAACTCCTGGGCTCAAGCATCCTCCCTCTGTAGCCTCCTGAGTAGCTGGGACTACAGGTGCACATCACCATGCTCAGCTAAGTTTTATTTTTGTAGAGACAAGGTCTCGCTATGTTGCCCAGGCTGATCTTGAGCCCCTTGCCTCAGGTGATTCTCCTGCTTTGGCTTCCCAACACTCTGGGACTACAGACATGAGCTGATATGCCTGGCTTAATGCTTCTTATTTATTTAATTTTTTTCTCCACTAAAAAATACAAAAGTTAGCTGGGCATGGTGGCAATGCTTCTTATTTAACTAACTTTGAAAGTAAAGAAGGTTTTAAAAGAGGGAAGGGTTTTAAAATTTTTATTTATTTATTTAACTCATTACTTATACTTCCACCAGAAAATCAGTCAGTAAGTCAAAAGTCCTGCCAGTTCACTCCTTGCTCCAAACTTGCTAGAGTTTGAGATACTTGGAATAAAATCTAAAGTCCTCACCAGGGCCCACAGAGCCCTTCAGGGCAGGCTGCCGCCTGTGCCTCTCCAGCTCCCCTCTGCTCCTCACTCACTCTTCTCAGCCTCACTTGCTTTTGTGCTGCTTTTGGATACTCTGAGTCTGTTCCCACTGGAAGCCCTCTGACACTGCCACCCCTTGCATTGAACGTTTGTTACCTTCCTCACACGTTTTTGCATAGCTAGGTCCTTTTCATCATCCAGTGTCCCCTCCGATCGCCCTTCCTCAGTAAGAAATCTCTAAAATAGATACCTCTGCTCCTCACCCTCTCACCCTCTATCCCATTAATCTGCATATTTTTCTGATGAAATTATAAAAAGAAAGCATGTGTTACTTAAAATTATGTATATTTTTACTTCCTATGTCTCTTCCACTAAGATGTAAGTTCCGAGAGAGCAGATGATGTTGTCTTGTTCATTACCATCCCTTGTCAGAGGAAATATTCATGTTATTACATAATATATCTAATAACTGCATACTACATACTGTAAATCAAGAAATATTACCTGGAGTGCCACTCCCTGGATCAGTGCTCAGCACCAGTAGGCTCTCATGAATTTTTATTGCGTGAATGCATTTTCTGTGTAGATTGACCCTCTAACTATTTTAGATATCGGGATATCACATGTTAAATCATTTAGATATCAGGATATCACGTTAAACACATGTGAGAAAACACTAAAAGGTCCAAATGTTAGGGACTCAGAGCTCTCCACAACTGAGAGCTTGCTTAAGAATATACTTCTGGGAGCACTGAGTTTCCTTTTGGAAAAACAGGAAAAAGAGAAAGAGTTGTAGGAGGAAGATGTTGACTCAGGACCTCACAATCGCTTTGGGTGCCAAGGACCTTCAAGAAGTTGGAGATGATATGATTTCTAGGACAGTGCTGAAGCTGTGTGAAGATGTGACTATTGGGCTGTGGGGTGGAGAGAAAGGTAGCACAACCAGTAAAAGATTCAGGACTGGAGACCCAGGCTGGGCTTCACAAAGATGAAACTGGAATGAGCCTGGGTGATTATGTTTTTATTTTAGACAATCTCACTCTGTCACCCAGGTTTTTAGACGGAAAGTCCCTCCGCTGACTTGAATGCAGTGGCACAATCTTGGCTCACTGCAACCTCCGACTCCTGGGTTCAAGTGATTCTCCTCTCTCAGTTCCCGAGTCGCTGAGATTACAGGCTACTTGGGAACTGGCTAAGCTTTGTATTTTAGTAAAGACCAGGTTTCGCCATGTTGGCCAGGCCGCTCTCAAACTCCTGACCTCAAGGGACCTGCCCGTCTCGGCTTCCCAAAGTGCTGGAATTACCGGTGTGAGCCACTGCTCCTCTAACTGGCCTGGGTGACTGTGTTTTGCTCGTGAAAGCTACTGACATGGCCCAGCCCACAAGGATGCTGAATGCTGCCAGGCTGACCTGCAGAGCGGCCTCTGATTCTGTCCTGCGTGTGGATGACGTCCATCACAGCCATCTCCTGCCCTCTCATCACGATTATTGTTATTTTTTACCTTTATCTATGGCCTCATTTGCTTTCTACATTTATGATATTTTAATCTTGCTTTTTAAATTTGCAAGGAAAGGTGTGCTTAAGATAATGATTCAAATATTGCAGAAGGATTTCTGAGAAAAGCAGCTGGCTCCAGTCTCCTGTAGCTTCTTCCCCCAGTTCTGGTTCCTTGAGGCCAACTCTTGTAACTACTTGTATTTTTAGTGCTGATGTTGAGTGCCAAAACTCTAGATTAGTCCTGTCTAATGGAAATCTAATGTGAGCCACATATATAATCTTAAATTATCTCGTAGGCACACCAAAAAAGTAAAAGTACACACATAAAACTAATTTTAATCATATATTTAATTTAACCTAGTATATCCAATATATTATCATTTCAACACATAATCAATATAAAGATTATTAACGAGATAGTTAAAAAAAAATTTTTTTTCTTTTTTCCTTGCAGATTCATCAGGATAAGGAGATAGTTTTTATTTTTAATATTGTTTTTGAAATCTGCTGGGTATTTTAAACTTGAAGCAGATGTCAGTTTAAGTGCCCAATACCCACATGTGGTTGGCAGATACTATGTTGGACAGTGGCACTCCAGGTAGTATTTCTTGATTTATAATATATAATGTGTAGTTATTAGATATATTTTGTAATAACATATATTTCCTCTTTGACAGGAAAGATAAGGTTTCTTATATACTGCTCTCTCCTCATGTTTTCTAATGTTTTTAGGTATATACATGTGTGTATCTGTATTACATATAATTTATATTTATAATTTTAGTTCTTTTATTGGTTACTTTGATAACTTTATTTGTTTTAGTTCTTTGGTTACTTTTATAACTTTATTTTTATTTATTTATTGATAAATAAATAAATAAAAATGGAGTTTCACTCTTGTTACCCAGGCTGGAGTGCAATGGCATGATCTCGGCTCACTGCATCCCTCTGCTTCTGGGTTCAAGTGATTTTCCTGCCTCAGCCTCCCAAGTAGCTGAGATTACAGGTGCCCACTACCATGTCCAGCTAATTTTTTGTATTTGTAGTAGAGAAGGGGTTTCAACGTGTTGGCCAGTCTGGTCTCAAACTCCTGACTTCAGGTGATCCACCCACCTCTGTCTCCCAAAGTGTTGGTATTACAGGTGTGAGCCACCACTCCCGGCTGGTCACTTTTATAACTTTAAATAACGTACTTGAAGCTTTATTTCTGATTCTTTAGCTTCAGTAATGTCAATGATATCTTTAACCCCTCACTTTAGGATGTTACCATTCCTACCACTTTCTGTACATTTCCTTCCTCTGTCTCAGCTCCATCTTCCAACAGCTCTGCGTATATCGGGCTCAAGTTGTAAATATTTATACTAGATTCTGCAGCCATGTGTTTCAGCCTTTCTAAAAAATTATATGGACATGGAGTGAGAGAATCTCTGTGTATTAATTTTCATGAAAACAGAAGGAGATCCAGACAACAAGAACTTTATCTACACAGAGCTCAAGTCCAAACAGAGAAGGACTTTCTGCCAGCCAGTAGATTATGTGGTCATGGTTTTTGATAATGGATTGAAATACCAGATACTAATTTGAACTGGGGCTTTTATTATTTTATGAGTCCATTCCTGGAGATTAAATATAGTAAGGAAATAGAGTCACATCTGATGTGTAAATGATTTTTTCCTCCTTCTGAAAAGCTTGCTCTTAGGGATCAGCATTATTGTTCTGCAGAGATCAAATGCTGAGACCCCAGCATCAAAGGAAACACAGGGTCAGAGATGTCATGTGAATTTTAGTGGTCCTGGGGGTTGATGTTCACAGAGAAGAGTATTTGCAGTTACCTTTATTTCCTAAATCAGAATTTGGTATATTAAAATTACCAACTAAAAGTACTTTTAATTGAACAATGATTACTCAACTCATTGTTACTATTCTATTTATAAATCTAGTAAATGTTACCAGTCACGTTAAAAGATTTTATTAATTAACTTGATTAATTATAATCCTTTAAACATTTTAAACTTTAATGGGCTTGCTTTCTGAAGAGCCAAACACTTAACAAGTTATTCATCTGTAAGTACCTAAAATGCTCCAGTTAATTTAGTGCATTTATAAATATTATAAATCTCCAGTTCTTTGATATATTTTAATAGTGTATACAAACATAAGCAAATCATTTATACCTTTTAATGTAAAATCGTTTCTAGATATCAATTACTTATATATAAATTGGTGTTATTAGACTAATCTGCCAGATGCTTTGATGTGTCAAATTCCTTAAGCAACTTAAAATATTGATACCATGGATTTGTTTATGTTATCACCTCTATTTATCTCTCAATCTTCCTGGCATTAAAAAACTCTGACCCACTGAGGATAGGGTTACCACCCCGAGTGAATTGGGGTTACTTTTCAACTGGCTGAGAAGGTTAATTGACCAGAGATTTGGGACTGGGGCAAGAGCTGGGACTGCAGATGTTAAGGGAAGTTTATCTTTATAGCTGTGTTGAAATGATAATACATTGGATATACTAGGTTAAATACGATAGATATATTATTTGTCCAAGGCTCTGATATGTAAATTCTGTTTGTTTTGCAACCTGAGTCCTAGGAGTTCAAATTAAGGCCTTTTTAATTCTTGTGTGACATATTTCAACTTTATTGTTTGATCTTGGTAAATAAAATTCTGTAACTCCTACATAAGTTGCTTTATGACTAGATAGGAGTCACTTAACTAATTTAAAGTTAGAGTCCATCCTTAATTCTTTTCCTCCACCCCCCTAACTGACAGGGCCAGGACTTAAAAGCATTTGAATGAATTCTATAATGTTTCACATCCGTTCCTGGCTCTTCCGTGACAATCCTAAGACCATGCTAATAACAAGATGGTAGTCTCTTTTTTTTTGGGGCAAATAATTTGGAAGTCATGATTTTCTTTGTATATCATGAAAGTGACTACAGTGTTGGATGTTGTGGTAGAACTTTCAAGTAAAAAAGAGGAACTGTTATTCAATTGAATTAGAAGCTTCAGAGACTGCTGAGAACCCCATGTCTTCAAGTGCACAGAGCCTGGAGGAATGGTACAGAGGGAAAGTTGCTTTGGAAGAAGGTGGCCTTCATAGCTTCCAGTGTCTCTATGCTCCCATAAATAAGAGTGGAAAACAGAGACTATATAACTTTTGGGTTTCTGATTTTTCAGACTGTTTTATTAATTCCAGCATATGCAACTACCGATGATGACTTCCTGAGTGACTGATATGTGCCAGGTCCTGTAGTTGTTACAGTCAAAGGGAATAAAAGATCCTTCCATTGCTATGCTGATCATTTTTGCCACTAACCAGTTACATACCACTCCCAGTTAGAAAATAGCTGACATCATAAGTCAGTATCTGAAATCTTCCTTAGGTCATATGTATCCAGGGGACAGAATTGCAGGACTCTGAAATTCTTTCTGCTGACCTTTGCACCTTTTCTGACTGCAATGCGTGACCATGTGTGTCTTCTCTGTACTTGGGTGGGAAAGATCAGCTGGGTGTGCTGTCCAGGCAGCTTGTAAATAGACTAGGAGTCTTCTCAAAAAGCTGATCATTCTAGATTTCAGAGAATCAGGAGGAGGAAGCCTAGCTTGAACTCATGGCCTCATCTTCCAATTCAAGACCAGGGTTTTGGGCACTTGCCCAACTATTGATAAAATTGTTGCTTATTTCTCATTTGGCTATTGATTTTTGTGGGTATGTTTCTTTTGGTTGAGAATCAATAGTTATAGATGGAGAATGGGGAGGATGTGAAATCCTGTTCTAAGCTCTGATAAGTCTTCATATTCAGAAAGATTAAGTAACTTGTGTTGGTCACATAACTAGTAAGTGGTCAAACTGGAGTTTGCCCATAGGTCTGTCTCCAAAACCAGGATGATTCCACATTGCCTCCCTACTTCTGAACCAGTGCAAACTTTGAGCAGGGGAGTGGTCATGACCACCACATGTGGCTGCTGCATATCAGGGGTGCTAATCATACTGTAGACATACATTAACTCAGTGGCTCACACACTTTTTGATATCAAGACTCATTTACATTCCTAAAAATGAGAATTTCAAAGAGCTTTTGTTTACATAGCTTATATCTTTTGCTATTTACTGTATTAGAATTAACATTGAATATTTTATAATACAGGAGCACACACTCCATTAGCCCTTAGAGTGATGAGGTCATCACACATTGTGTAACGTCAAGAAATTGTTACCGTACACTCAGGAGATACTAACAGTGAAAAACATGTTTAAATATTCTAAAAATAGTTTTGACCTTGTCTCTTAAAAAGCACCTTGGGGAATCTCTAAGGCCCCTTATCACAGTTTGAGGGCCACTGTAGTAACTGATTCAGATGAGCAGGGATGAAGATTCAGGGGTCTCAGGCGAGTACCAGAGTTGCAGGAGAGACTCTCCCAGTAGAAGCCTCACACATCCACTCACATGCACTGTGCCCAGTGCTGCCGGTGTCTGCGTTCCCTGAGGTTGTTCTGTCTGTTGCTCTTGGTGGTCTGATTTCCACCCCTACCCGACTCTGAATCTCCCATAGCGTTTCACCGTGGGGTTGGAGTGTGTGTGTGTGTGTGTGTGTGTGTGTGTGTGTGTGTGCTTCCATAAAGACATCTACTGTGCATGCTACCAGTGATGTTTGCTTCTAAGCATGCTAGGGATGCATGACTAGGTGAGAAGGGCAGAGCTGTTCAAGTTGTGCATTCATAATGAACTTATACACACACATATATGTGGATGTATGTTTTCCTTTTAGCTTGAGAAGGAGGTGCCGTTTTTCTAATATGCTCAAAAGTGCTGTATGGGTCAGCAGCATCTCTGAAATAATGTGATTGGTCACACTCTTTGGAAAGATGGCTCTGGCAGCAGTGTGTGTCAAATGGTTTGGAAAGGGGAGACTCCAAACCCCACAGGCAAGCATCAAGCAGGTTGATTAAAAGGAATCCAGCTCAGAAAAATTGAATTAGTTAGGATGATTCACTTTTACAAAATAGGCTGTATTACTGAATATTTCCTACAGGTTAGTCACGTTGCTAAACTAATATGGAACATAAAGTTGGGAATTCCCCAACAATTCTGAGTTCCCTTTCTCAACCTTCAATTTGCATTACCCTTTAGCTTTTTTGTTTAACTACATGTATAATTTATTACCAACATTTTTCCAATGGCTAACCCATTTGCTAACCCATTTGCGGTTGGCCCTAAAGGACTTTTTGTGCTTTAGGTCTGCTCTTGAATCTTAATGACATTTGGCTTGTTTTGGTGTCCTGCTCAAAGGAAAACATGCCATAGCATTGCCACCACTTACGTCCAGTGACCTTCAAGGACTCAATGGTTGATCTCGGATAAATGAAAATTCAGAGCGAGCTGCATATTCCTTACAGATAAGAGGCTTGTTTGCATTGCAAGCTTGGCTTTATAGGGTACCTTGCATACACTCTCTGCCATCCTTCCTGTGCCAAGCTGCTGTGCATTGCAGCTAGGTTTTAAGGAAAGCTTGTGAGGAAAAGCAAAAGTAGAAGGCCTGTAAAATACAGGGAACACGCTGTTTTAAACAATTAAATAGCATTTAAAAATCTCTGCTCCCTTTCTAGACTTATAAAAGTGGAAGCGTATCAATAAGTTTATGTTTATTGTGTAAAGAAAAAAAATATGCTTTGTTAGCAAAAGAAACTGTCAACAGAGTAAACACACAACCTACAGAATGGGAGAAAATATTTGTAAACTATGCATCTGACAAAGGTCTAATATCCAGCATCTATAAGGAACTTAAATTTACAAGAAAAATACAACCCCATTTAAAAGTGAGCAAAGGACACAGTTTCAAAAAAAAAAAACCATACATACTACAACAAGCATATGACAAAAAACTCAATACAACTGATCATAAGAGAAATGCAAATCAAAGCCACAATGAGATGCTCATCTCACACCAGTCAGAATGACTATTATCAAAAAGTCAGAATATAAAAGATGCTGGCAAGGTTACAGAGAAGAGGGAACACTTATACACTGTTGGTGGGAGTGCAAATTCATTTGTTCATTGTGGAAACCAGTGTGGCGATTCTTCAAAGAGATAAAAGCAGAACTACCATTCGGCCCAACAATTCCATTACTGAGTATTTACCCAAAGGAGTATAAATCATTCTACCATAAAGATATATGCATGTGAATGTTCATCGCAGTACTATTTACAATTGCAAAGACATGGACTCAACCTAAATGCCCATGAATGTAGACTGGATAAAGAAAATGTGGTACATATACACTGTGGAATACTATGCAGCTAAAAAAGAATAATATCATATTCCTTGCAGCAACATGGATGGCGTTGGAGGCCACAGTCTTTAGCAAACTAACGCAGGAACAGAAAACCAAATACCATTTGTTATCTCTTATAAGTGGGAGCTAAATGATGAGAACACATGGACACATAGACAGGAGAACAAGAATCACTGGGGCCTGCTCGAGGGTAGAACATGGGAGGAGGGAAAGAAACAGAAAAAATAACTGTTGGGTACTAGGCTTAGTACCTGGGTGATGAAATAATCTGTACAGCCACCCCCCTATGACATGAGTTTACCTGTATAAAAAACCTGAACATTTACCCCTGAACCTAAAAGTTAAAAAAAGTGCTTTGCATTTGTGAGCAGTACAATTTCTTTGATATTGTTTTGTATCAAGCACCAGATGTATAGTTTTTTCCTCTGCTAGTTGCACAAAGGATGTGCTAGAGAAGATCACTATGACGTGTTTCCTGATGAAACTGTAAACTTAACGAGTGTAGGGACCAGATTTTTCCCCATATTTTTACACTACATTCCTGTACCATTTTATAAAATACAACAATCAGTGTTTATTAAATGAAAATAAGAGACAAAAACTAGTATTCCTTTCCCTGTATCACTGGAGTAGTATTATAATACAGTTTATTTACATGGAAAGTTATGCAGGAGATTGCTGGAGAGCTCTTATACTGTATTTGGATTTGTGGCAGAAGTGTATTACTAGATTGCAGACTTACCCTGTGTCCTGGATCTATGAGTATAGCTGGAGAGCCTGTGTGGGTATCTCAACCTCTGCATTCCTTGATGCAGAACAGACTCACCCAGGGCTCTCTATCTAGAGCAGTCATCAACCATCTGTGAAAAGCATCCTTGGGTTTATAAGCTCTGAAGTCACAAAACTTAACTCCAGTGTTATGGACTGAATTGTCTTTCCTCAAAATTCGTACATTGAAGTCCTAGCCCACAGTGTCACAGTATTTGGAGATAAGGCCTTAAAGAGATACTTAAGGAGGTCTTACGGGTGGGCTATAATCTGATAGAGTTGGTGTCCCTAGAAGAAGAGGAAGAAACACCATAGAGGCATGCATGCAGAGGAAAGACCATGTGAGGACATAGTGAAAACATGGCCATCTGCAAGTCGAGGAGAGAGGTCTCAAGAAAAACCAAACCTGACGCAAGAGCAGAAAACCAAACTTTGCGTGTTCTCACTCATAAGTGGGTGTCGAACGTGAGAACGCATGGACACAGGGAGAGGAACATCACACATGGGGGCCTGTCAGGGGATGGGGGATTGGGGAGGGCTAACATTAGGAGAAATACCCAATGTAGATGATTGGGGGATGGATGCAGCAAACCACCATGGCACGTGTATACCTATGTAACAAATCTGCATGTTCTGCACATGTACCCCAGAACTTAAAGTTCAATTAAAAAAAATAAAAGGAATAACCAAACCTTCCGACATCTTGCTCTTGGACTTCCAGCCTCCAGAACTGTAAGAAATAAATTTCTATGGTTGAAGCCTTCCAGTTGGGTATTTTGTCATGGCATCCCTAGTAGACTACTACATCTAGCAAGTAGGACAGTCGTTCGACATGGTTGGAGGGAGTGTGGCATGTTCAGTGACAAAGCTAAAGTGTTCATCCATTTGCTTGCAGACCCTGTTTACCTCCATTGTTAAGATTTTACTGCATCTATAGCAAATAGAAAAAATGAGCTTGTGCTAGTCATTCAGCTGGTGGACCCTCAGTTTAGCTCACAGTCCTTCTGCAGCCCTTCCCTGGGCCCCTCTGCTTCTCTTGGCTGAAGAATACAAGTTATACAGCCTCAGTAACATGTGCAAAGTACTGATTGCTAGCCTAAGTGGCAGCGGGAAGCAGAGATCCAGGGGATACAGGCATAAAGATTAGAGGATGGAAGATTAGTGGGAGGAACATGGCAGGTTAGGGGGTTTCACACACAGACTGTGGAGCAAGACTGCTGAGGTTTGATCCTGGCTCTACTATCTTTTAGGTAGTGATCCCGAGCAAGTTAATTAACCTCTGCGTGCCTCAGTCTCCTCCTCTTGAGAAAGATATTAATGGAGCGTGAGGTTTAAGTGACTTACGTAAAGTGGTTTAAGCAGTGCCTAACAACTGGTTAATGTTCTGTAAGCATTAGTGATGACGATGATGATGATGTTAGTGATGACATTATCACTTCAACAATGGCTGCTGTTTTTTCACATGTACTTGGACAGTTCCTTGCACATACGAATGCTGTCATGCCCCTTTCCTGAGGTTTTTCTTGGCTTCATCTGGAACGGCTTGAGCAACTTGGGCCCACCCCTCCACTGACTAGTTCAGCCCACTCAGAGGAGGGAAACTCTTCCTGATTCTTATAATCTGGAATGTGTGTGGGTTTCCATGGCTAAAATGCAAAATTGTTCCCACTCAGTATCTTTTTCACAGACATAGATGATCTTCCTCTATGACTTGGATATCCACATAGGTGCCAAGAATCCAAGTCACTTTCCTCAGATTGGATCTCTTGGGCATTAATGCCAGCCTGCTCTGCAGATTTAAGATGTGGACTTGAGCCCCTCACTTGGCGATCCCTTCTTTCCTGATGGTTTTTCAATCTCTTTCCTACTTGGGCCTGTTTGCTTCCTTCTTTCCTCAAGGAATTCTCAGTGGGCTCTAGGCTCCATGGCTGGGCTGTCCCATTCACAACACAATGATGTCATTCACATGATTCTCTTTCCTTTCCTTGGAATGTAACTTCCTGTCATCTCTGCAAATCTGTTTACTGTGTATCAGCCAAGTTCTGGCTCATAAGACACCTTCCCACAAAACCTCCCTGTATTCTAATTTTTCATTCACACTCTGTCCTAGATGAATGGATGTTTTATGTAACATTTTGATACAAATTTAAACTCCTGGAGTAGGTGAAGGGTGTTTCTAAAAAGCACAGATAATTCTGTATCAAATGCAGTGGGAAATAGATGACTTGGTCTGGAGACCATGATTGCTACAGTGAAATTTGCATGGAAAGAAATAAATAGTAAAATAGATTTCTCTTAATCAGTTTTTCATAAAAAGCCATTCTCTCAGATGCTTACAAAACTACCTTCAGTGATGTCTTCTGAATTTCATCACCACATTAATGATACTTTTCCGTATATGAGGTCGTATCCTATTTATTTTTAAAATTCCAGCACCCAGCAAAAGGTCTGGCACACAGTTGAAGCTCAGATGTTTGTTGAATGAATAAAAATGTTTATAAAATACATCTTTTTCTTCTTAAGCCAATGCTTTAGGCCTGGCAAAATATTTTCGATTACAACAACACTAATTTGGTTGTACAAATCTTCTAGTCAAGCCATGACTTCAGGATTTACCTCCGGACTATCAGGGGGCTATAAGGGGCAGAGACAGAGAAGCATATAAATATTGCAAGTATCTATTATGAGCACAAGCTCAGAGCATTGCGTTAATCACTGGCTGAGATAAGGCGGAAGGCAGGTATAGAAGGAAATCTGGATCTTGTGCTTGTTCTTGTTTATACAAGGCGGGTATGTAAGTGATTATTCTGAATGCTTTGTGCCTCTTAACCATGAGAATCTATGTAATCACAATAATGTGGGTAACTAGAGAGTGATTGCCTTTTGGAAGTATATCAAAATGCATTTGAATTCCAGACATTTTATTATGACCTTTAGAGATGCTTTCTGCTTCTTTTTAAATTTGCACAATTTTTCCTACTGTCTTAAGTATTTTATAAATTTCTTTCCAAATCTCATTTATTTAAGTAGGCTTAATAATTTGGTCTTAAGTAGAACCAAGATAAATAGCTAAACACAGCAGTGACATTCCTGTTTTCTCTATTTGAAGAAGCTCTGTTCTAGATTCTTTCAGTGTCTTCCTTTTTAGTTTTGTTCATTTCAACCGTCATTGAAGTATTTAAGTAAGGGCAAGGAACACGCAGACTGTTTTTAATTACAATAATTAAAACCAATAGTTTTATAAAATATTAATCAGGATTGAAATTTTGAAAGCTAAAAGAATTTTCAAAAGAATGTAGAGTTCAATAGCACAAGATGTGTTTGCTACCAGCACGCCAAGGTGGGGGAAGCGAGATTGGTGGGCAGGAGGCTGGACTGAGGGTGCAATTGATTGAGCTCACTGTTAAGCCCTTACAAGTCCATCAACCCCTTCCCTCCTCTTAAGACCATATTTACGATATAAAAAGTAGTATAATAATTGCTATCAGAAACCTTTTATTATTTTTCTCAAAGCATGGTGACTAAATAAAAATCCGTGAAGTTCTATTCTAGCTAAGTGGTTTCTTTCTTTTTAAAAAAACTTTTAGGTTTGGGGATACATGTGAAGGTTTGTTACATAGGTAAGCACATGTCACAGGGGTTTGTTGTACATACTATTTCATCACCCAAGTGTTAAGCCCAGTACTCAATAGTTATTTTTTCTGCTCCTCTCCCTCCTCCCACCTCCACCCTCAAGTAGCCCCCAGTGTCTGCTGTTTCCTTCTTTATGTTCATAAGTTCTTTTTTAGCTCCCACACAAAAGTGAGAACATGCAGTATTTACTTTTCTGTTCCTGCGTTAGTTGGCTAAGAGCAATATATTTTGGCTAAGAGGTTTCTAGATTTACAGTATTTATTAGGAAGATCAGAAATTCTAGTATATGCAAAGTTTTCTGGCTGATACAATAACACATTGCAGCTTTTAATTGACCTGGCTTTTGGGAGAATCTTGTACCTTGTTAAGTTACCAACCTTTATGATTAGTGAATATGGAGTGCATTCTTTTTTTTTTTTTTTGAGACTGAGTTTCGCTCTTATTGCCCAGGCTGGAGTGCGATGGCACTATCTCAGCTCACTGCAACCTCCACTTTCTGGGTTCAAGTGATTCTCTTGCCTCAGCCTCCTGAGTAGCTGAGATTACAGGCACACGCTACCACACCCAGCTAATTTTGTATTTTTAGTAGAGATGGGGTTTCTCCCTGTTGGTCAGGCTGGTCTCGAACTCCCAACTGCAGGTGATCCACCCGCCTTGGCCTCCCAAAGTGCTGGGATTACAGACGTGAGCCACCGCGCCCGGCCTGGAGTGCATTCTTTTAGAACCATAATCCTGACAAAAGGATAAAGAAGAATTCAGTGAAAAGACAGAGATGGGAACCAGTTAGTCTCCCATCAAATATTGGCACAAAATTTGAGTGTTAATTAATTTAAAAAGATTTACATTCGCTTCATAGATTAAATGAAAATGCAATGGGTATGTTTATATGTGTGTTTGCATCAAATCTTATCTGTGCGTATGCATTTTACAGGCATACATATACATTTTATATGCATAAATTTGTATGCACAGAAATGGAGGAAGGCAGGTATAGAAGGGAATCTAGGTCCTGTGCTTGTCCTTGGTTATATAATGCGGGTATGAAAGTGATTATCCTGAATGCTTTGTGTTTCTTAACCATGAGATTCTATGTAATTACAGTAGTGTGATACATATACATATACATTTTACATACATGCATTTTATATGCATGTATACACACAGACAGGATATTAAATGGTAGGTTCAGATTGATGTGCCAAGTTCCAGAAGGTATCAGATACTAGAAATTATCTCACAACAGTTTCAAATGGGGTGCCCAGGAACTGGTTAGATTGATTCATCTCCACAAAAAAGGTTAGGTTGTTGGAATGAAGGAGGATAGTACAGAGGATTTCTTTGGAGAGAGTCTATTTTATTCCCCTCTTTCATGGCAGATAACACCTGACAGCAATAACTTAAGCATATCCCGAGAATGACCCTGAACATGCAAAACTCAATGAGTGTTCAGAGTTCTGAGCTAAGGAATCTGGGAGTGGCTAAGGCAGATATTTATTCCTTATCTATGAGGAATGTCAAACCCCTGTCTCATGGAACACGAGCCGTATGTAGGATCAAGGCTCTTTGTTCTGGGTTAAAGGAAGGTTGCAGGTGGAAGTTGTTAGGGGAGAGTGTTAAGTGAAAATGCTACACTGCATGCTTTTTGCAAGTGGCTGGGGTTCTCCTGTTCAGTTTGCTGCCACTGGACCAGTTCTCTATGTAAATTACCCCCAGTAAAAACTTAGGCCTCATTTAGTTGTTCCATGTCCCTTCTTTGGCCACTTGAAACTGGTGCTACCTCTACTGAAGTTCATAGGGTCTGGCATGGCACCTTGTCACCCCCAAGAGTCACTAAACAATTCCTAGGCAGTGTTTAGAATAGGCATATTCCTTGCTTCTCACAATACCTGGTCACAATTGGTTACAATGTCTGGATTAAGCAAGTTGGCACTTATAAAAGTTAAATGAATTATTCACCAACTATGGTTTGTTTACAAAAGTTTTGTTTTTTTCACAATGAAAAATCTTACAGATACTTTATGACTCTGAGCCAAGGTGAGTCAACTATGTACACTAGAATATGATTACCATGTGATTAGCAGCTTGATTGTAGAATGATCTGACCTGCATATTTGGCAAGCTGTCAAATATCTGCTAATAGAGTTTTAGGCACACTCAGATACTTATCAAATGTCTTCTCACATGATGTGCATAAGAATCTTCACAGTAAGGCCAGGTGTGGTGCTCATGCCTGTAATCCCTGCACTTTGGGAGGCCTAGGTGGGCGGATCATGAGGTCAAGAGATAGAGACCATCCTGGCCAAAATGGTGAAACCCTGTCTCTACTAAAAATACAAAAATTAGCCAGGTGTGGTGGTGCATGCCTGTAATCCCAGCTACTCAGGAGGCTGACGCAAGAGAATCCTTTGAACCCGGGAGGTGGAGGTTGTGGTGAGCTGAGATTGTGCCATTGCACTCCAGCCTGGGCAACAGGAGCAAAACTCCACCCCCACCCCAACCCCTCAAAAAAGAATCTTCACAGTAATTCCCAGCCAGTTTCCACATCAGGACCTGTATGCCCTCTAATACAGGTAATGCTATTGACATGTAGCTATTGTATTCATTCAAAGAGAAGAAGGAAGGGAGTTTTCTTGGCTACTAGAGCTCCCTGGGTGTTATGGGTTGAATTACACTCCCCCAAAATTCCTGTCATAATTAGGATGTTATATTGACACCCTAACTCTCAGTACCTTAGAATGTAATCATATTTGGAAATAGGGTTGTTGCAGATGTAATTAAGATGAGACCATATCAGAGTAGGGTGGGGCCCCAATCCAAAAGGACTGGTGCCCTTATAAAAAGGAGAAATTTGGACAGAGACATACAGGGAGGGACAACATGTGAAGAAGAAGGTGGAGGTTGGGGTGATGCTTCTACAAACCAAGAAATACCAAAGATTGCCAGCAAACCACTGGAAGCTAGGAGAGGGCCATGGAACAGATTATCTCTTACAATCCCTAGAAGGAAGAAACTATGCAGTCACCTTGATTTTGGACTTCAGGGCTGTGATACATTTCTGTTGTTTTAGCCACCCAGCTTGTGGTACTTGTTACTGCAGCTTTATAAAGCAAATATACTGGGCTTATGAAATGAGCAAATTCATGAGAAAAGGGGTACTTTCTATGTCTGTGGATTCCTTTTACCCTTTCTGTTGCTTTTTGTGCTATCACAGCTCTTCTTCAGCTATTGCTCCTACCATAGTCACTTGTCTTTCCTTTCCCTTTAAAGAAATTGTATAAAACCTGTGGTATCCAGAATGGATAGCTATTTGATAGGTTAATCTGGCTTGGACATGCAATGATTTACTAAATGACTGTTGAATATACTTAGAATGTCCAACTCTAGCAAATCTGAGAAATTTCAGGTTGCATGCATACATTTTCTGTAATCCTAGAAGTAAAGGTCAACATTGTCTAACAAATGGTGGACACTTTAGCATTGTCAATAAAGAGATGAAAGATAGCAGTGTTACAATTAACCAGAACACTTACTAGGAAATGAAGTGTGGAATGGAGGATGCTTTATGTTATGAATAGGTGAACGTGTTTTATTCTGTGAATAATGACAGCTAAAAATAACTTCAGGAAAAGAGTGACATGATCAGTTTTTGAAAATCCGTATTTAAAAATAATTCCAGATTTACAGGAAGATGTAAAGAAATGTACCAGGAGGTCTCATGCCCTCTTTACCCAACCTTTTCACAATGTGAACATCTTGCATAACTGCAGTATGTAAGACACAGGAAATTAACATTGGTATAATCCATAGGGCTTATTTAGATCTGACTGGTAAATATATGCACTTATTTGTATCATGTGTATGTGTGTGTGTAGCTCCATTCAATTTTCTTTTTCTTTCTTTTTTTTTGAGACAGAGTCTATTTCTGTTGCCAGGCTGGATTACAGTGGTGTAATCTTGGCTCACTGCAACCTCCCAGGTTCAAGTGATTCTCCTGCCTCAGCCTCCCAAATAGCTGGGACCATAGACATGCACCACCACACCCAGCTAATTTTTATACTAGTAGAGTCAGGGTTTCACCATGTTGGCCAGGATGGTCTCAGTCTCTTGACCTCGTGATCTGCCTGCCTTGGCCTCCCAAAGTGCTGGGATTACAGGTGTGAACCACTGCACCCAGCCTCTTTTTCTCTTTTATGTAAATTTTTTTTTTTTTTTTTGTAGAGATGGGGTCTTGTTATTTTGCCCAGGCTGATCTTGAACTCCTGGCCTCAAGACATCCTCCTACCTCAACCTCTCAAAGTGCTAGTGTTACAGGTGTGAGCCACCGTGCCTGGACTCCATGCAATTTTCTTACAGGTGTAGTTTCATATAACCATTGTCATAATTAGTTTATGTAACTTTTTCATCACCACGAGACTCTCTTGGGTTGAAGCTACACCCATTTCCTGCCCCATCTTTAACCCATGTCAACCACTAATGGGTTTTTCACCTGTATGATTAGGTCATTTCATAAATGTAATGTAAATGGAATCATAAAGTGTGTATTCCTTGACAGTGGCATTTTTCACTTAGCATAACTTCTTGTGGCTCATCCAGGTTGCTGTGTGGATCAAGAGTTTATTCCTTTTTATTGCTGAGTCATATTTCATGGCATGGATGCGCTTCAGTTTAACCAGTCATGTATTGAAGGGCGTTTGGGTAGCTTTTAGCTATTACAAATAAAGTTATTATGATATCCATGTGCAAATCTCTGTGTGAAGATATATTTTCATTACTCTGGGACATAGGCTCAAGGGTTCAATTGCTGGGTTGTATGGTGAGTCTATTTTTAGTTTTAAAAGGAAATGCCAAACTATTTTCCAGAATGGTTCTACCATTTTACATTCTCACCTGTGATTCAGTTTCTCTGCATCCTTACCTGAATTTGATGTTACCAATGTTTTTTTATTTTAGCCATTATGATAGGTGTAGTTGTATCTCGTTGTTGCCTTAATTTGCATTTTTCTGATGGCACATGGTGTTAAACACCTTTTCATGTGCTTCTTTGCCATCTGTGTATCTTCTCTGCAATGCCTGTGAATGTCCTTTCACCATTCTTAGGTCGGATTGTTTGCTTTTATAATTGTAAGCTTTGAGAGTTCTTTGTATATTCTAGATACAAGTCCTTTGTCAGATGTGTGATTTGCAAATACTTCCTCCCAGTCTATGGTTTATCTTTTCATTCTCTTAATAGGGTCTTTTGCAGAGCAAAAGTTTTAAATTTTGACAAAGTCCAATTTAGCGTACGGAATTTTGCTGTCAAGGATATGATCCGTTTTACATTTTTGCATGTGAAGGACATAAAGAAGATCATTAGATATGGGGAAATGTAGACAGTTGTAAGGCTATTTCAACAATCCAATTTGAAAGGACTGAAGTGTCAGAATAGCTGGGGGCAAAGGTATTAGACCTAAGAGAGCTTCATGATCAGTATCATATGGGAAGGGTGGGGGTATCAGGTGACATTTAGGGTTTGGGTTTACACAGTTGTGCGAATAGTCTTCCTATTAGCTGGGGCTGTTATATGAGAGAAGAGCACATTTGGAAGATGGGGCCAGGGTGGCCAAGACCTGAGATTAGACACAATGAGCTTTCAGTGCTTGTGGGACTTTCTGGGAGAAAATACTTACTGGACAGTTAGAGAGGTGGGTCCAGATCTCAGGTGAGTGTTCAGAACTGAGGACGCAGATCTGGGCATCATTGGCACTCAGGTGTGCTTAAAGTCATGGAAGTAAACGGGACCACCTGGGGAGGGATGCGCTACATATGTTTCAATTCTGCATGAGAAAGTAGAAGACAAAAGGTAGATTCAATGGATGATGTTGAAAATCTGAAAACTAGTCCAAGGTTAAGAAATTCCATGTTACTTTCCCTTACCAAGAAACTCTGGAGATTTGGGCAAGTGACAATCTTTCAGTAGAGAGTTCAGTGTCTTCCTTTGGGAAGTAGAATCAGGGAATGATTTAAATTTATTTATTATTGAGGTGTTGAACCTTACATATATGAGAGTAAAGTCACCAGATCGATTCCTGACATTCACCTCCAATATTCTGTAACCCATCTTTTTATTCCAAACTTACCCCAAAGGAATGGAGTTTAGCATCCTATTTAGTTTGGAATGAGAGGAAATCATTTCAGTTTGCTGCTTCTACATAATGCCACACGAAGTGAATACACGATAATGAAAAAGAAAAGTTAAAAACTGTAATAGCTAATGGAAATAGGTATTTGAAGATCAACTTTTGATCAGCGTGTAATATCTAAGTCTTTAATTTTTAAAATGTTCAAGCACAGTGATTTATTTTCACACTGTGAGCGAATGAAAGATTGAAATTTTTTTAAGATGAAATACTGCTGCCTGTGGTCTCGTAAAATAATGGCACTATGTTCTCAAGCTGGAAGCCCGCCTTGCCTTTAGAGATGCACGCTGTGTTTATAGGAAAAGAAAATATGCAGGGAGGAATGTACCCCATTGTATTTAAAAGAGATTTGGGGAGGTTTTGTTCTTAGAGGCATGGCCAAAAAGCTTTGAAGGTTCTAGCAATGATAATTGGATTCACGGGTGCAGCAGGTTTTCCCAGCCACTAGCTCATAGACTCCTTGCTGCTCTCCCTCTCTGGTTTCCTCACACAGGGTTCCTTTGCACATGGATCCCCACCAGCCGATTGCTATCAGGCTAAAAAGAGTGTTTGGCTAGAAACAAAAATTCCTCTTGAGTATGACACCTTATGAGGAGGAAAGGAGGTGCTAAAATGTGAGCAATCTGTCAGGGTCTCCAGGTAGACAGGAGTGAGAGAAAGTGGAGATACGAGCTATGGTCAGCAGGTGGCAGTGTGAGCACACAGCAAGACAGACAGACACCCCCATTTCTGAGGACCAGGACCTGCCGCTGGTTCTGCATATGTTGAAGGTAGATTTCCAGCGTCCTACCTCCCACCTTTCAAGTCCTGGGCAAATGCTGTGAAAGCTTTTCCACTGGATAATTTATAGGAACATCAGTTTTCTCTCTTCTTTCCAGTGGCTTATTTTGAAAGGCTGAGCTCTTTTAATAAATGAGCAACCTACACGATATGAAGGGAAATAAAACGCTTTATAGCCATTTGATGGCAAGTGTTTGTCTGCCTTAAGCACGCTAGTGGCAGAAAGATAAAATAAGGACAAGGTCGTGGTTTTGATCTCTGCTGAGCCCAATTAGCTTTGTTCTATAGTGTGCCCAAGGGCCTCACCTTAAATATGTTTAACCACCTGGAAATGCTTGTTTTGCATATGGGGGTCAATGCTGAAGTATTGCTCAGTCGATACCTAGAAATTGACTAGGATTAATAAAAGGAGGTTAGCTTCAGAGTCATGCAGACCTGAGTCCAAATCCCTGCCATATCACTCACTAGCTGGGCAGCCTCAGGTAAGTCACTCTCTTGGGATCTTTCTTCCCATCTCTGTAGGTTCTGTGATGAAGGTGATAGACAGTGTACATGAAGTGGCTGGCACACAGTACGTAATCAACCAAGGGTAGCTAGAAATAATAATGCTAACATCCATTGACTGTTCCCGTGACAATTCAGCTGGATTCTTTGTACACCAAGGAAAACCTGGTTTTGTTCTCATGTCCTTTGAATGTACAGTCAACTCTTGGCTTCAGTGGATCATCTAGTTTAGAATGTTATTCTTTATCTCCATGCTGGTCTCAGGCTGCAGAGTGGTGACTGAGACAGAGGAGTGTTTAGGATAGAAAGAACAGGTTAAGTTAACATTCTTCTCAAATCACTGCTTTTCATAGCCAAATATAAGTGACTTTTAGGTGATAACCTGTTCCTCTTGTCTGCCCCAGAACAATAGGAGATAGATAAGTGAGATGACTTCTCCAGGAGAAGATCCCCAAGAGTTCCTTCTCTTCGTCACTCACACACACAGTTATTTAGATGGAACCCCCACCTTCTGATTCATCCCATGCTGCCCCATGGTGCCTCATCTCTGTGGATAGCTCCACCATCCTCCAGGTTTGCAAGGCACGTCCAAAGGAGCCATGCTTGACATCTCATTTCTCTCTGTGTTTTGCCTCATCATCAAATATTTTCTGTTTTTTCTCCAAAACATCTCAAACCTGTCTCCCATTTTATTATTATCTGTATTAGCACTCTTTTGTTCTATGTGAAACTAATTTCTTCTGGATTTCTACAGGGACCTTCCATTTGGTATTCCTGCATTCACTCTGTCCCTTCCCTATTCCCTTTTCCACTTGGAAGTTAGAGTGAAGTTTTGCCCATGATGCTATCTGAAGGCAGGGCTGTTAATGTTTTTCTCTGCAAGTTTAGAAGCACTTTTCCTTTACTAGCTATTTTTTATGCTTGACATGAGTGGGGGGAATAGGCCTTGCTATGCTGGTAACACACAGAAGAATCGCCCTGGTGTCAAAAAGCTCACATTCCTGGGGAGAGATGGCCATATAAACAATGCTTATATGGCTGTATAAAAATGCTACAAAGCACTGTATCATATTGCTGGGTACAGGAGGTCAGCAGGCCCTAGCTGATGTGTGGGTGGAGGGAAAAGAGGCCTTCAGGAACCCGGCATGGAAGCTTCTCTTCACGGATATTCATGTAGAGATCTGGGCTCCCTGCTTGGAAAAAAGGCCCTGTCATGATGGAAATTACAGTCTAGGGGGAAAGAAGGTCATTAAGTAAAAATTGTACAAATACCTAAACACATAAAGAATAATTACCGATCATAATTAATACTATGAAGGGAAAGAGCAGGTTACCTAAGAAAGAATAAAAGGGCCATGGTTTTGTTGGAGGAACTAGATAAGGGTCCCCAGAGGAGGTGGCCGTGAGCCAAGCCGGGAGACTGACCGGGGGTTGCTCTGCAGAGGACCAGAGGGTAAGATAGCATTCCCTGCAGCAGGGGCTGGTGCCCGTGAAATGGGAAAGAGCTCAGGGTTCAAGGAGCTGCAGGCTGGTCAGTGTGGCTGGAGCACAGGCAGCCAGGGCAGGATATGAAGGGTGAGATCAGGCAGGTGTTGAGGCCTTGGTCGGGGGCTGGATTTGACTCAAGTGTGATGGCAGGAGAGCCCCTGAAGGTTTTAAGAAAGAGAGTGTCAATGATGGGCTTTGTGTGCAGTTTAGAGAATGGATTGGAGAGGGACAGAAAGGAGAGTGGAGAGAGCAGTTGGGGGATTCAGTTAGGATCTGAGTGGGGCATGAAGGCAGGTGGGGTGTGGCTCCTCAGAGGGATTTGCACAAGTGGACATGGTTGGATTGGAAAGACCAGGCCAAGGAAACAGAATGTCCAAAACGAAGAGGCAAGAGAAAAGGTGGTGTGGCAGGGGAGCTGGCTCTGAAAGGAGCAGAGGCTTACAGGAGAGTGCTGGGCAGTGAGCCAGAGGAAAGTGCAAGGGACACATATTGGCACCCACAGCCTACGCCAAGGAGATGGGACCTTCCTCGAAGGTGGAGCTGCTAAGTGCTTGAAATAGGGCTTTGTAAGATCAGCTCTGCCTTGTAGAAAGAGCTCTCTTGGGATACTATAAGGAGGCACAGAAGGAGGAGACTGGAGTTCTGTGGTTATTGAAATAGTCCAGGGACATGAAGAAATGGTGTTTTGTTTCCCTAATAGTTGTCAGCCATGATGACTATCATTTATCAAATGCCTGTCACATGCTGCTGCTTTGCCAAGCATTTGACCTCTGTCATTTTTAATCTTCCTCCCTGGATTTTCTATCATAGCTCCTCAAAACGGGGATTGGAACTGGTATGAGTGAGCACAGGGGGAGCAGAATGCTTCCGTGGAGCCTCCCAGTACCTGAAAGGTAGTGTTTTGTTGCTATTTTCAATAAATAAACTAAAGTGTTTTGTTGCTATTTTCAATAAAGAAACTGAAGTTCTTTGATGAAGTAGCTTTTCCAAAGGCGACAGAGCTGAACACATTCCAAAGTGGGATCCGAGCTGTTGTCTTTCGAATTCTCCAATTCATGTTTTTTCCATTATATCAAATAGTTCCTTCTGTCTCTAGTAAAACCCATGGTGGTAAAATGCAGTGATTTATACATTTGACTGCCCTATAGGAATGTGAGCTTATTGAAGACAATGACCATATTATTAATTTCCACCCTGTTCCCCAGGGCCAAGCCCTGTAAATGTGTTTGTTGACTAAAAGAACCTATCAAGGCCAAGCATGGTGGCTCATGCCCGAAATCCCAGCACTTTAGGAGGCCAAGGTGGGTGGATCATGAGATCAGGAGTTCGAGACCAGCTTGGCCAGCATGGTGAAACACTGTCTCTATGAAAAATACAAAAAATTAGCCAGGCGTGGTGGCATGTGCCTGTAATCCCAGTTACCCAGGAGGCTAAGGCAGAAGAATTGCTTGAACCCGGGAGGCGGAGGTTGCAGTGAGCTGAGATTACACCATGTCACTACAGCTTGGACCACATAGTGAGACGCCATCTCAAAAAACAAAACAAAGCAAAACGAAACAAAAACAAAAACCTATCAAATGGGATGGCAGTTCTCGTATTAAGAATATGAAGTCCTCTTTTGTTCTGTTGCCCACATGACTGCTCTGTCTTTTCCTCTGAAAAGCATCACAAGGGGACGGCTGCCGTCTGGTGTCTACGTCTTTGTACTAGAGTCATCAGCCACTATAGCTCTGGGGAATACAAAAAGAGGAGAAAGACCCCAACCTCCCTCTGCACTCTCTTTAATTTTCTTATTCACACTTATGCCCAACTTCTCCAAGCCCTCATGCCCTCAGTTCAAGGACCTTCACTCTGAAGCATCGACAGGGGAACTGGAGAATCAGAGTGCAGATTCACTGAGAGGCCATGGATTACAGCCACCTAACAGAGTCTGAGAATTATGCACACACATCACTACAGAGAAGCAGGGTCACTGAAATAAGAGATGCTGGTTGTGCAGCCAATTGAAATGCATACTGCATAACACCAACATTTTCCCGCAGCACTAGCTAACAGTAGGTTTTAATTATGTAGTAATAAAAAAAAAAGAAGAAACAGTGGTAAATTACAGTCCATTTCTATGAGTGATCTTAGTTCAATAGCTAAAATTCACAAATTACTTAAAACAAATAGTTCAATTTAAATCAGAGTGTTTGTCAAGCATGTGTTGGGCAAAAGGCATCAGCATTTTTTATGGCCACTTTGCTGCTTATGGTTAAGTAGTATGTCACTGAGTTGAGGATGGAGTGGTGGAGCCCAGACTGGGCCTAAAATGGAACTGGAGCATGTGGGAAGGTCTGGGAGTGAGAAACCCCAAGCCCTGGGGCCATGTAAAGGGGTCTGACTGATTTGCAGGGCTGGCCGAAGGTCTTCCTTGACTTCTCCATGCTCCAGGGCCCTGGCGAGGGAGGGGAGTGCAGTACTGGTGGCCAGGCACAGAGGGGAGAGGGCACCAGCTAGGCATGAGGCCGGGAATCCCAGCTTGTTGTCTCCCTCAGAACATAATATGTTGGTATCAAGAGGCTTCACTATTGCAAGGAGGGCATTGGCTGCTGGAAGCAAAGCATTCTACTTCCCAGTGATGGCAGTTCCAAGCCCCCTTTTGAAGAGCCACAGTGGTAAATCCAGGTTTTTATGGAAACTGAAGCTTGTAGAATTTGGGAAAAAGAGTTATGAAACATCTTATTTATTTTTAGTTTTTGCAAATTTTATAGAAATGAATGACTGTGTGAATACCTTGCTAGGGCTTAGGTGAAATTCTTTGAAATCTGGCACTAGACAAGGATGCCCTCTCTCATCACTCCTATTCAATATAGGATTGGAAGTTCTAGCCAGAGCAATCTGGCAAGAAAAAGAAAGAAAGGGTACTCAGTTAGGAAAGGAGGAAGTCAAATTGTCTCTATTTGCAGATGACATGATTGTGTATTTAGAAGACCCTATTGTCTCGACCCCAAATCTCCTTAGACTGATAAGCAACTTCAGCAAAGTCTCGGGATACAAAATCAATGTGCAGAAATCACAAGCATTCCTATACATCAGTAACAGACTTAAAGATAGCCAAATCAAGAACGAACTGCCATTCACAATTGCTACTAAGAGAATAAAATACCTAGGAATACAACTAACGAAGGACGTGAAGGACCTCTTCAAGGAGAACTACAAACCGCTGCTCAAGGAAATAAGAGAGGACAAAAATAGATGGAGAAACATTCCATGCTCATGGTTAGGAAGAATCAATATTGTGAAAATGGTCAAACTGCCCAAAGTAATTTATAGATTCAACACTATCCCCACCAAGCTACCATTGACCCTCTTCACAAAACTGGAAAAAACCACCTTAAACTTCATATGGAACCAAAAGAGAGCCCACATAGCCAAGTCAATTCTAAGCAAAAAGAACAAAGCTAGAGGCCTCACACTACCTGACTTCAAACTACACTACAAGGTTACAGTAATCAAAACAGCATGGTACCTGTACCAAAACAGCCATACAGACCCATGGAACAGAACAGAGGCCTCAGAGGCAACACCACACATCTACAAACATCTGATCTTTGACAAACCTGACAAAAATAAGCAATGGGGAAAGGAGTCCCTGTTTAATAAATGATGTTGGGAAAACTGGCTAGCCGTGTGCAGAAAGCAGAAACTGGACCCTTTCCTGACACCTTACACTAAAATTAACTCCAGAAGGATTAAAAACTTAAATATAAGACCTAACACCATAAAAACCCTAGTAGAAAACCTAGGCAAAACCATTCAGGACATAGGGATAGGCAAGGACTTCATGACTGAAACACCAAAAGCCTTCACAACAAAACCCAAAATAGACAATGGGATCTAATTAAACCCCAGAGCTTCCACACACCAAAAGAAACAATCATTAGAGTGAACCAGCAACCAACAGAATGGGAAAAAATGTTTGCAATCTACCCATCTGACAAAGGGCTAATATCCAGAATCTACAAAGAACTAAAACAGATTTACAAACAAACAAACAAACCCATTC